>PVJD01013537.1:0-33509 GCA_004026545.1 Mormoops blainvillei
TGAACAGGAGAGAGACGGACACCCTGCTGACTGCTGTCTGTTCTGTTTGGCATCACTCAGGGCTCTGCACTGAACTCGGGCCAGCCGGCGTCCCGGGCACTGTTCCAGCCCTGCCTGGCACTGCAGGAATGGACTTGTGACTTTTAAATTTTTAACTTTTAAGAACTTTTTACTCATAGCAAAATGCTTCTGAGCAAAAACAGCCATGGCAGACTGCTACCCTTCAACTATAAAAGCGCCTGAGTCATCCTCTCGGAAAGGATGGGCTGTAATTTGCAAGCTGTTTGGCATACATTCTGAAAGCTCTTAGTTTATGGCCCAAATGCATAGAAATGCTCTCAGCCCTGGGCCTCTTCCTTTATTTCTCAGTCCCTCATTTGTGGGACAAAGGATCAGGAAAGGAGGGAGAAAGAAAAGCAAGCCGTGGTCCCGGGTTACAGGAGAGCAGAGCGCGTCAGCCAAAGCCTGTTGCTCGTGGCCGCGGATGTGGTCTGGCTGGCACCATCCAACAGGGCACAGGAACCCTGCAGCCCTCTGGGAAGCGCCCAAATTAATGTCAGCATGACAAGCAGGGGGACTCGGCAAGCTATGCCACTGGCACTACGGTTAGCGAGAGGGACAGCGCCTGGCAGCCCCTCGCCCCAAGTGGCTTCTCCCTGCCTGTCCCTTGGCACAGTTCCCGGCTTCCCTGCGTGGGTGGCTGATGGCACCAAGGCGCTGATGGGGGTGAGTAGGCAGGCTCGGAGGACAGCAGAGTGGAGGGCGGGTTGAGGGCAGTGGGCTCCACGGGAAGCTGCTCCCTGCGTCCTCGGCTTCTGCCAAGGGGCTTCCGAGAGGCAGGACCCAGTGTGCTTGTCCCTAGCACGCCCACCCTGGGTGTCCCTGAACCAGGGGAAGTGAAGACAGTGGCATGGAGTGTGGCTGCGGTGAAGTGTTGTGTGCTGGCCCAAGCACAGCGGCTGGGCCATCTGCAGCTGAGGAGGCGGCACAGAGCTGCCCCGCCCCCCCACGCCGTCGCCGTCGCCCTTGCCCTTGCAGGCAGCCAAACTGCAGGAACGAGGCCTGAACAGGCCAGGTGCTTGGGATGGGGCAGGGCTGTGGGCGTGGCTTCCACACGGGGCTTCACCTCTGACCCTTCAGCGTAGCTCATCTGTCTGGAAAGCAGCTCGCTTTGGTGGGAGGCGGCTGCCAGTTTGGAGGGGCTGGGAGGGGGCTTTGGGGGTCCCAGTGAGGCTCCCAGGGCCGCCAGACCCTCAGATCCTGGGGCAGTGCTTTAGCAGGGGCCCAGCAGCTTTGGGCCCCGTGACAGACGGTAGGTGCGGGTCCCGCGGCCCAGCACACAGACCAGCGCGCAGACCAGACAGGAACGTGGCTCCCCCAGGCGGGAGGGGCCAGAGGGAGCAGGGAAGAGCGCCAGCGAATGACTTCACAAACAAAAGCTGACTTTTGGAAACCCGTCGCAGGAGGGTGGATGATTTGATTACAGTTAGCCTTTAAAACTGGAGCCAGCAGCCTTGGCCAAAGAGGGCTCTACATAACTGAGGGGGGACGTCCGCTGCCAAGACGGGAAGCGCTTCCTGCAGGGCTCTGCCTGCCAGCGCCTGCTCTCCCTGGCTCCAGAGGCCCGTTCCCTGCACCCCCAATTGCACCATTAAGACGTGAAAGTGTCAGGTGCGTGGGGCTGGCTGCGGGTCTCGGGCCCAGCAGGGGGCTCGTTGACAGCTACATCTCTGCCCTCGGCCAGCACAGCATCTTTGGCAGCGGAGGGACTGAGGTCACATTGGTGCGGGGACACGTGGGGAGTTTAGGAAGTGACCAGCGCACAAGTGCACTGCGATTCTGGCCTCGTGAAAACAGCACATCCTCGAGCCGTTTAGAGTTTAGAAAAGCAGGTGGCGGTGGGGAGGGGTGCACGTGTGAACCCCCTCGGGACGAGAGCCAGGGGCAGCGGAGCTCCAGCTCTGCCCAGGGAGCGGTGGCCGCACCCTGTGTTCCCACAAGAAAAAGCACGTACTTGCCCGCCGCGTAGACTTCTGCTGTGTCGAAGAGGTTGATGCCGTTGTCGTAGGCCAAGGTCATCAGCTGCTCTGCCATCTGAAACGAGAAACCGGGGCTGTTCACAGGTGGCACTGTCCTGACAGCCAGGGGAGCACCCAGAGACCCAGGCCCCGCTCCGACGTCCTCTGTCCTCTCCTGCCGAGGGGCGAGCGCAGAGGCAGCGCCCCACAGAGGAGAAAGAAGGCGAATGAAGAGGCAGCTATGGATTGTGACTTTCTTTCGAGCAGGGACCCCCCCCCCGCCCTGTTGGGACATCACAGGGCTTTGCACCTGCACTGGGTTGCATAGTGCCCCCTCAAGTTCGAGTCCACCCAGAACCTCAGCATGTGACCTTAGGTGGACATGGGGTCTTTGTAGATTTAATTAGTTAAATTAAGATGAGGTTGCAATGCATTAGGATGGACCCTAAATCCAGTCTGAGGCTGTCCTTGGAAGAAGAGACGCATTCCCACAGTGAAGAGGCCATGTGGAGGTGCGGTAAGACACTGGAATGGTGTGTCCACATGGGACGCCCAGGATGGCCAGCAGCCCCCAGAAGGGCTGGGCGGGCGAGCGGGTGGGCAACTGGGATGGGACCAGCCCTGAGGACACCTTGGTCTTGAATTTCTGGCCTCCAGGCCAGGGGAGGATGAACTTCCATTGTTTTAAGCCACTCGGTTTGCGGGGCTTTGTTGTTACGGCAGACCCAGGACACTAACAGCTCACAACCGTAGACCTTGGCAGGATAACTACTTCAAAACTATGGACAGAATAAGAAGAATGCGCCCTGTGACACCGTAGCTGGCGGAACCCTTCCCAGAAACTGCACGAGGGCCATGTTATTACTGTTTGTGGGTGGAGGAACTCCGTCCTCAGCTCGCATGCTGGCCTGGCGGTGTCTCTCTGACCCTTGCAGGCAGGGCCTGGGGAATGACCACCGTCTGGGGGCAAGGATCAAGGAGCAGGGCAGAAAAGGGGAAGCCTGCCTACAGTTGACAGCGCCCCTGCCCCCACCCCAGGGGCAGCAGAGAAGGGGCTTCCGGATTCTGCTTTTGCTCTGGACAGGACAGGACAGGTGTCCTTCTGAGGGTCACAGATGCAAACTCCGCCCCCCGTGACTTCTCACAGCTCAGCTCAGAGCACCAAGCCTCCCTCCCCGGCTAGCCCTGGGTGGGGTGAACAACACTTTTAAATGCTCAGAAACTGCAGGACAGAAAGCCAGCCAGGAGAGGCTTCTGGGACCTTCTCCCAGTGCCACCCTCAGAAGCCCCACCAGCCAGGCAGGTATGGGGAGTAAGGCCGGAGGCCAGTGGCCGGTGGCGATCACCGGGGTTGGGGGCTCAATCGCAGCCCGTGGGAAGGTGGCCCGGTACGACCAGGTCCCTTAATTTTTTAAGAACAGCTGGAAATCCAGGATATTTTGGTGGCGGGGGATCTGATCTTCAAACATTGGCAACGAACCCTAAAGACCGCCCACACTAAGCAGGCCAAAGCTAACCCCCAAGAGTTAGCTGCTGGTGTCTAAGCCGGAGAGCCCAGGGTGCAGTAACGCCATCGGTGAGTTTTCTGGGCCCACGTGCCCCTCCGCAGCAGAAGCCAGCCCGGGCACCCGCCGGCCGATGGCACGGGGCTCTGTGAGTGGGCAGGTCAGCACACTGCCACGGAGGACGTCCCGCTCCTCTCACCTGTCCCTGCCCAGAAAGACGTGAACATGGCCCTTGGATGACGACAGGCAGACAGAGAAGGAGGGGCCTGGGAGTTCTCAGGGCTGTGTCTTCTCTCTTTCTTTGTTCAATCTGCTACGATTTGGGTGGGAGTCCTTGTCCAGCATTTGCTATGGAAACACATGCCTTTCCTCTACAAAGCGTCAACTCTATCACACAGACCCCACGTGGTCTCTCGTGGGCCTTCCCTTTGTCATCGTTCAAACACGACTTCCGCGGATGTCTGCTTCGTGGGTGCAGCCTACGTTACGCCGTGGAGCCTCTGTTTGGTGACTATTCCATTATTTCCGATGTCAGAGTTCCTGAAACTGGAGGCAGAGGGAACCTCGGAGAGATGTGGGCCCCTCCCCATCACCGCCACCTGGGGATTAGGGACTCTGTCCTGCCCCAGGGCGGCTACTCCAGAGCCGAGGCTGGAGGCCAGAGCTTGGTCCCCGATGCCCCGCGTTCTTGACAAGGGAACGAGGATGCCCACGTCCCTGGGTTGGTGGAGGGCTAAGCGTGATAATCAACGTAAGCTTCTTGGCCCGGGCTGCTTTGAACCCCCGCTCTGGGGGCGGGGGTTCACCTGAGGAGCCGTGTGAGGTCACAGCAGGGGCAGTGGGTTGGAGGTTGGAAACCTGACTCTGACCAGGGCAGCTGGTGACCCGGTCACGTGATCTGAGCTCGGCTGACTGTCTGTCTCCTCTGCGGCTGGCTCTTCTCTGTCCGGCCCACGGCAGACTCCCTGCCTGGGACGCCAGCCCCGCAGACGACGGGGGTGGCAAACCTTTTCTGTAAAGGGCCACAGAGTAAATATTTTAAGCTTTGTGGGCCAGATGGTCTCTGTGGCAGGCACTCAACTCGGCCTTCTACCATGAAACAGCCCCAGACAGTGTGCAGGTGAATGGGTGTGGCCGCCTGCCGCTAAAACTTGACAAAACTGGGTTGTGGATTTCATAGCGACAGAGGAAGTTAGAGGTTACTAGGGGCTGGGGACTTGCTGCTTACTGGGTACAGAGCTTCTCTTTGGGGTGATGGGAGATTCTGGAAACGGCCAGTGGTGACGGTTGCATAGCAGAGAGAATGTACTTAATGCCATTGAACTACACACAGATGTAAAAACCATTAACATGCTAGACTTTATGTTATATGTATTCTAACCACAATAAAAATGGTCACAATGGCATTAATAAAAAAGAAGAGGCTAAAAAGAAAAAAAATAGGCGGGGCTAGATTTGGCCTGCGGGCTGTCGCTCACTGACATTGGTGGCGTCCGGCCACGGAACGCCGGTTTGCCACAGAAAATCCACCAGTTTCTCGTTTCTGTGCCTCCCTGGCACCTGGGCGTGGCGTCTGGCACATGACAGGTACCCTGAACAACAGGACCCCATGCCTTCCTTCCATGGGGCCACCCATGGGGGAATGCCTGGTGGGCCGCGGGCTCCCAGGGTTTGGGCAGCACACGTGTCCCCCACAGGCCAAGAGGGTCCCCGCTTCCTTCCGGCACCAGCCCCGCTGGCTCAGACCCGGCAGGCAGCCAGCCGAGGACTAAAACCTGGGCATTCTTCACTGAGCGTGGCGCGGTGCGACCCTTGCATTTGACATATTGATTTTTTTGGACACTAACTGCAAGATTTAACACGAAAACGCGGCTTGCTCCTCGCTCAATCATTCTCGCCTGCCAGGACCTTTGGGGGTCCTGAATCTGTCATCTAGTGTGTTGCTGTCCTCCCAGCTTCTCATCATCTGGGCAAGACTTCCAGTATCTTCACACCTGTCACTGCGTCCCTGATGGAGACATGGTGGCAGCAGTAGGGGCTGCCGTCGGATCGTTAGTCTCATCCTCCTTGGGTGTGATGATTTGTTGGTGAAAAAGTCACCTAGGTGGACAGTCACCATGCGCCACTGCTCTCTAGCTTTCCCACAGGGACACCCCGGGCAGGGCAGCTCCCGTGCGCGGAGACGAAGTCACCCTTCCCCTCCCAGAGCCTTCCCCTACGACTTTAGCAATCCCGTGGAAAGGGACGTGGGCAAGGCAGACGGGACTTGCTCCCGGGACCCAGGTGGGTTCCAGGGCTCCAGCTGCTAGTCTCAGTGCTCAGAGCCGCTTTCGGTGGCCAGAGCAAACAGCTCCCTGTGCCGCAACGACTCCCGCCGTCACCCTGAGATCGCCCAGATCTGGGCCCTCAAAGCAAGACGAAGAGCTCTTGAGCCTGCCGCTGTCCGAACAAGAAAAGGGAACAAACCCACCAATTAAACGCAACTGGATTTTGACGGGAGCACAGCTTCTCCCGGGAAAACTAACCCAGCGATCACAGCTAACACTGGTCTCACGTGAAGCCACGTATTAATTTTTAAACGCCACCTTTCCAACAGCAAGGAGGACACGTGGGGGGGTGGCTTCCTGGGCAGCTGGCCGGAGCTCTCAGAGCAAAGGCCACTGTCCTCCTTTCACGGATGTCCACTTACTGTCCCCAAGTGCACAGCAGCGTCCCCTCCAGGACGTACCCGGAGATGCTGGCAGTGTGGCACCCCAGCAAGTACACGTGCGAGCCACGTGCACTGGCGACAGCTGGGGGAGCTGTGGATTAGGGGCTGGGCGGAGCGGAAGTCTGCTCAGTCAGTGTTCAACTTGCAGCAAAATCTGCAGAAGCTGCATTCTCGGAGACCTCGGCAGACCTGCGCCGAAGTTTCCAGCTCACTCTGTAGGAGTGGTTTAGAACCGCATCGGGCTGTATACGTTGTAAAACCTGCACCCGCTGAGTTTTCCTGGCACGCTGCAGGTGAGGAATCTGAGATTCTGGGACTTTAAGGGACTCGCTGAAGCCCCAAGGCGCCCGGCTGTTAAGGGTGGTGCCTTCTGCAGCAGCACACCCTTTCCGCCCACGGGACCCCTGGGCAAACAGCGGGAAGCCATGTGGCTGCTGTGAGCGCCCAGATGCTGGTGAATTTAACAAACTTTACCGCCCTCCTGGAGGGGCTGCCCTCGTTGGGGCGTGGGGGAGCATGGGAGCCCCGTCTTACCTCATCGGTGATCTGGCCTCCGAAGGTCACCCATGTTCCTGGAAGGAGACATACAGGCTCAAGTTAGAGAACCTCCCCAGGGGGCGCGACTCCCTCGCCCTGGGGTGCTGGGGCCTCATCTGCAGGGAGCGGAGCAGGACTGTCTCCCTGAAAAAAGGGCAGGTCCTCGCTCTTGCTGGATGGGAGTGTGTGTGGCGGGCATACGGTGTGTGCACCGTGGAGGCGGAGTATCATCAGGACTCAGGACCAGGGCTCATATCTTGAGAAAGAGGGAAATGGCTGTATCTCCAGCCACCTCCCTCCACTAGGTGCCCTCCTTGTTACCACGGTAACAGACCCCACCCATCCTGGCTCTGCGTGCAGCTCCCTCCCCGCCCCACCTCCCAGGCCTCCCACAGCCCCTGCTTCCCTGGGGGGCTCTGGACCAAGGGGCCCCCACACTCACCGAGCCCCAGGCAGGAGACCCGCAGGCCCGATTTCCCCAGGTTCCTGAAAAACAAACGTCACGTGAGTTCTCAGGGGCTCCCAGCGCCAGCTCCGTGAGCCCCCCTACCCCAGCCAGTGCCGCTTTGAGACTCTGAAAGCAAGGGGGACCTTTGGAGAGACAGTAAAGGGCCAACTGCCCCCCCTCCTCCCCACGCACACCCGGGCTCAGCCATGGTGCCGGGAGGGCCGCGCTGGTGGCCAGGCGGGGCCACCTCAGAGAGAATGACGGGTGCAGCTCGTTTTGCTTCCTGGCAGAAATGAGGCCGATTCGGACCCGTTGTGCCAGCTGCGGGTGTCCTCATCAGACTTTCCTCTTTCAGTTTCTTGCCCTGTCTGTGATTTTGTGCACCTTGACTCCCGCGCTCTGAGCAGTGGGGCAGAAGGAGGTCCCGCGTCACGGGCCACGTGGCCTGGGGGCCTGCCCCTCTGAGGCAGGAGTTGGGGGGCTCCATTGTGGGCACCGGTTTCTGTGCTGGGCTGAGCCCCAGCCTCTGTGTGACCCACCCCTAACCAGAGCCACTGAGGGGGACGAGGTCTGGACGCCCCAGTGGCCACAGCTGCACGGGCTGCCCGGGCTGCCCAGCTCCATCACGGGCCTGACGAGGGGCCTGACGAGGGGCCCGCTGGGTGGGGCCTGCCCCAGAGCTCCCATGAGCGGGTTCAGGGCCGTCCCTTGGGGGGTTGTGGAGCCCTGGAGTGGCAATGCCCTGCCGAGGGCCGGGGTGCCCATTCGTCCTGATGCAGGCTGGCCAGGAGCCTAGGGCGGCAGCAGGCCCGGCAGTCCTCAAGCATCTAGTCCCGGTCCCCGGGCAGCTCTGTGGAGCAGGTGCCATCCTCTTCCGGATGTCACAATTTTAAGGAAGAGCACACGGGACCTGCCTGGCAGTGGAGGAGCTGGTGCCACCCAGGCAGTCGGCCCTGGAACACGCTCCCTGCCCCGACGCGCCCCACCCCCGCTGCCAGGGGACCAGGGTGAGAGCTGCCTGGACGATGAAACTGCTGAGTGGAAAGGCAGGTGTCCCAGCCACAGCGGGCCCCGACCCTCCTGGTGTTGAGCTCCACTTCCCCAGGGGGACCCTGCGGCCAGCCCCCTGGTCTTGGGACTGGCCTGGGGTGCGACGCCCTTCTAGGCCGCGGGAGGTCAGAGAAATGCAACAGACGCAGATGGTGAACCCCAGCTTCCTTCCCCAAGGGCCCCCCGCCGTGTCCCTGGGCTACCCCACTTCCAGCTTCAGTGGGTGCTGTGTCCTCAGTTTTTCCAACAAGGCCCGAGCCCGCTCCGCCCCCCTCAGGTCCCCCCTCAGGCGCACTCTGACCCTCTGCAGCCGTGGTTTCCCACCACGGGCCAGGCTGCAGGCGGCCATTGGGGGGCGGTTGGATATCATAAGCTTGTAAGCAGCTTGAAAACAGTTTAATATGTCACCAAATTTAAGGTAGTTCAAAACTGCTCAGCTTTCTTGCCAAATTTCCCATGAAAACCAGCCCAGCAGCCGGCCTACCGTCCCTACAAGAGGCTGGGGGATTTTCCCCAAATGAGGGCGCATCGCGGCTGGCTTCTCTCTTGGGGAGGTGAGCAGGCTGGCCAGAGGCCCCGAGGCCAGAGCTGGTTTCAAACCCCGGTCCGGCCTTGTTGGCCGAGCGCCTCCGGCCCGGCGCCTCCGTGTGCATGTCACGGGGTGGGCTCAGTGCGCCGCGCGCGCACGGGCTTGCCGTGAGGGAGCGCAGGGGCCTGGGGCAGGCGCTGACTCTGCACGTGCATTGTCCAAGACAGCACACAATCAGGGACGGCGGCCTTTTTCCTCATACGGAAAACAACAGACAAATCAGACAGGCTTTACACGTGAGGCGTTCAAAAGGGAACGGAAGGCCCTGGCTGGTGTGGCTCAGTGGATGGAGCGTCGGCCTGTGAACCGAAGGGTGGCCGGTTTGATTCCCAGTGGGGGCACATGCCTGAGTTGCGGACCAGGTCCCCAGTAGGGGGTGCGCGAGAGGCAACCACACACTGGTGTTAAAAAAAAAAAGGGAACAGAAGTTTCACATTGTCTTTTTGCCTGTAAATCAGTGAAATGACCTGATGTGCTTCAGCACTGCTCGTACACTCCCACTAGAACGGCCTGCGCCTGTGACTGCTGGCTGGGGCGGCTTGACCATGTCACCTGCACACCCGCGTCACGCCAGGTGCCTTCGCAGCTGAGGTAACTTTCCCGACGGTAGCTAGGAAGTAGCCGTGCTGAGGAATCGGAACCTTGCTCATAGGTGGTCAGTAATGAAGCAAAAAGAACCGAAGCTCTGATCGGCAGTTCTCAACAGTTTGGGGGGTCACGGACCCCTTTGGGACAGCGCTTCCCTGGACATGTGCACCAACGCGGAAACCCTCAGAACCTTGTTTGTGATGCCCAGGTGTTCACAGAGCCCGGGGGGCATCTGGTCTAGATAAATCCAGGTGCTGGACTGGGACCAAGTGCCAGGATGTGCTACGTATTTGGGGGATGAGTGGCTTTAGCAACAGACAGGTGAGGACACAGAGCATGAGGCCGAGCCCACCTGGCCTCTCAGGCCACCAGGTGGGCTGAGTTCCCCCTCCCCCCTCCCCCCGTCCCCGCACCCACACCAGGGCGGGGCCCAGGGCACATGGTTCCCCAGCTGCTCCTCCGCCCGCTGCCCGCAGGAACAACTCAGAGAAACCAGGACGCCAGGTGAGGCCACAATGACCCCGCTCACGTCGTTTCCCTGGGGAAATGATGGTGTGTGTTCTGCCATCTGTTGCCAGGCCTCGGGAGAAGAAATAAGAAGGGGCAGGGTGTCTCCGGGCTAGACGCTGTCTAAACTCGCTGCTCAGTGCAGGTGGGGCTCTCGTCCAATCGCAGCCCCATTGGGACCATGGCTGGCGAAACTGTGCTGCGCGGAACTTTCAAGACCCAAACATCATTTTCTGCAGGCTTCCTCCCTAATTAAAGCTTGACGCCATGATAAAACAGTTGGCTAAACCTCTAAACCCAAGTCATGTTAGTCTGTGTTAATTTGGCTCATGCCTCTCCTGTGGTCTGTGAAAATGCTAATGAGGGCTCCTGGATGTGACCTTTGCAGGGCAAAGCGCTGCGGCCGGCCCCCGGGTGCCGCCCCCCAAATACTGCACGCGAGACTCGGGCGTCAGTTTCTTTAACAACAGTTCAGGGCCTTTCCTTCGACCATCGGGGCAGAAAATTTGATCAGGCGATGGAGAGCAGCACAGCTTTGAAGAGCTGGCTTGATAAAGAGGGGACCAGGACGCTTTCCGCTCGACGTGGGGTGACTACCTGTTAACAGGTAGGCCTGCTCTCAGGTTCCAGGCTCCCAAAGGCTGGACCTGGGTTTCGGGTCTTCTTCCGACAGCAGCAGGCAGAACAGGGAGGGCCCCAGGGGTTTGACTCTGGGGTGAGAATCACAGGCCGGGGGCAGGACTCGGGACCTAAGGATGGCTCCTCCCCTCGCTCACCCCCTTGACCTCCTGCTCCCTTTACAC
This sequence comes from Mormoops blainvillei, assembly GCA_004026545.1. Lineage (NCBI taxonomy): Eukaryota > Metazoa > Chordata > Mammalia > Chiroptera > Mormoopidae > Mormoops > Mormoops blainvillei. The sequence continues at coordinate 10,756 of PVJD01013537.1, forward strand.
CGGGCCTCTCTTACGCCCTCTGGCAAGGATGTGGCCTCCTGGTGCTGGCCACACACCTTCAGTTCCCTTAACACCGACAGACGTGGCTGGAGGCCTTGCTGGGGATCTCACCACTGGGAAGGGCCAGTTTCCTGAGGAGACGGTCAGGGTGGGGGGAGACCGGGGTCCAGCACCCTGCAGCCACCACCTGCACCCTGGCTGGGGCCCTGGGACAGTCACTGCACCCACCCATGGGGCAGGTGGTTGTGAGGCAGAAACCCTGTGGGGCAGGTACCCCGTGAGGCAGGCACCCCATGCTTGACAGGGGAGCCCCGTGGTTTGAACTCTGACTTCCACGTCAGCTGCCATGAAACACTCCATAAGGGATGAGCCCCCCGCCCCTCCCGCACCCCAGGTGAAGCTGGCTTGGCCCGGACACTTGAAAGGACAGAGGGGGTCCCACAGTTAGGGAGCATTGGCGTCGGGATATGAACCCAGGCTCTCTGACTGCAACGCCCCTGCCCAGGGAGCATCCTCCTCCCTCTACTGCTTGTCTCTGCCTCCAGCATGTGCGCACGTGTGCCCTGGGAGGCACACACAGGGGCACGCACAGGTATGCACACAGGTGCGTGGGCACACGCATGCATCGGTCATCTCCTCGATGGATCTGAGGGTCTCAGCAGGGAAACCCCATGAATGGCCCCTTTTTCCACTTACATGGATGACACTTCATATTTTTAGAAATGGTCACACTAGTATGGAATCCTTTGAGGATACCAGGATCGACTTAAAAATCGCAGCGGGTAATAGGTAGTGAAGTAAAAAAGAATATTCCGTTCACTCCTAGCTGTTGGTCCCCACTTCCCTAAAGATAAGAGTCCCAGAGCTTCCAGAATAGGGAGCTCCATTCTGGGTCGTCCCCCTGAGCTTGGGCTCATCGCAGAGCGCCCAGCCTGACCCGGGGGGCAGGGCGCGGGGGGCACAGGTGCGGGAGGCCTCAGTCACGCCAGAACCTCGAGGAGGCGAAGGACTGAATGGCGTGGCTCCTTCCCGCGAGGCACGGCTCCTGGAAACTGGTTTGGGGGAGGTTTAATCTGCACATCTCTGCTGTTAGAGTCGAATGTCTCACTTTTGAGTTGCCACCGACACCAGCTAACCGCCCAGGCATTTTCCTGAGAGACAAACAGACTCCTCTGTGGTTTTCTGAGGCTGGTGGCCCAGGAGACCGTCAGAGTCGCAAAAAGAAAAGTTGGAAATACTTTCCTGCCAACCTGGGAGCCAGATACCCGACCCAGCGTTTCCAGTGTAGGCAGATGGTTTGCTGTGGGGACCCCTCTTTCCCCAGAAACGCTGTTCTCCAAGCCGCAAGGGCTCTGGGCACAGAAGAGAGGCCAGACTCCCAGCAGGGTGCCCCACGACCCTGCCCCCAGGGGCCCTTTGTACAAGGCTGGGCCCTCCGTTTCCACCTGCCAAATCCACTGAGCATCTGGCAGGGCCCTGGGTGGAGATGCAAGGCATGGCAGGAGGGTCCCTGCCCCCACCCTCTCCATGCACAAGACACAGTGAAGCCACCTGGCACCCCGGGGGTCAGGGCCCACGCGCAGGGACACATGACAGCCTGTGTCCTCCTCACGCTGCGGCCGAGTGCCAGCAGGGTGCTCCAGATGTGGCTCCGAGCCCTGAGGGGCGAGTCCTGCCTGCCAAGGGGCCCGGCCCAGGGTCTGGCTCAGGCCGGAGGAAAGATGAATCTCGTCTGCTCAGTAGCCTAGCTACGAAGACATCGGACCACCACGGGGCAGCTTCTGGGGCCCTGTGCGCCCAGAGGCAGGGCAGCGGGCCCGTGGCCAGTGCCCCGGGCTCCCGGGGAGAGGAGGCATCGCAGAGCCCAATGTCAGGCGCTTGGCTACTGCAACCCCCGCCCCGAACCGAAACAAACAGGCAGGAGGGAGACGAGCCGTCGTTCCCTTTCTCTCTCTGCCTGCCGCCACGAAGAAGCCTGGGGCAGACCCTGAGCCTCGATTTCCGTTCTCGCCCAGCCTGCTCAGGCAAGAAAAAGCCCCTTCCGGCCTCTCAGCTCAAAGCCCACCCGAGTCTGAAGGGATCTGCAGTTTTATCGGCGTCCCCAGAGCGGGTGGGGGGCCCCCGCCAAACCATCTAAGTCTCCTACCTATATTTCATCCCTGGCTGCTTCATGCTGGCGTCACTGGTGCTTGGGCGGCTCTGCACTGACAGCTGTCCCAGGCTCCGGGCCACCATGGCCACAGCGCGGAAGCGGCCGCGGGTACCTAGGCTGGGGCTGCTGGTGGCCGGCCAGCCCGGCCGCTCATCGGGGCCCCGGCCCTTGAGGCTGGGCTCAGAGCATGCGAAGGACACCTGCATGCTGGGGGGTCAGGTGGGGGAGTGGCACTCAGCCCCCCGGCTGGTGCCCCCTCCTTCCGGGCTCCACAGTCATCTGCCCCTCCTCCACCCGCCCGGCAAGACTTTATCCCAGCAGGCGGACGGGCTGCGAGGTCTTCCTTTGGGAGCGAGGATTTCTAAAGCCAAAAATGGAGAAAAAGCCCATGTAGCCTCCTGGACAAGGGCATCAAATTTCCAGAAACGTGCCGGAGAAGACCTCATCAGCGGGAGCTCGGCAGCGCGCGGGGTGCTGTTCTCGGCCCCCCTCACCTCTTCCCTGCGTCTGCGGTCCGTCCTCTGCCCCCACACCGGTCTGGCTCAGGCTGCCCGGCCCCCAGCAACGTCCAGCAGGGCTGGGCCGCCACTGACTCCTGACCAATGAGCGACATCGTGGCCTCTGACGGGAGGAGGAGAAGGGAGGGCCCCTCTGGGGGGCAGCGGGCAGCGGCCTGGGGTTTCAGGGAGCAGCTGCTTCTCTAGCCTCCCCTGGGTCTCTCAGCGGGAGTGGCGTTTACCTCCCGGGGCCGCGCACCGTGGGCTGCTGGGACAGCCACCAAGTCAACTAGGTGACTGATGAGAGGCTCGGGGGGCGTCCGGTGATTCACTGTCGAGGCCGTTCACACAAGTTGCTGCCCTGGCGGGTCACCGGAGGTGGCACTGGCCGCTCGGTCAGGACCCAGAGAGACGGGCAGTGCTGCCCGTGGACGTGCACGGCTGAGCTTGCAGGCGGTGGCTCCGGCTGCCCGTCTGCTTCGTGGGAATTGCCCGAAAAACGGGGCTTCCACGGGGGCTTGGCACAAGGCGAAGCCAAGACACCAGAAACGCGGAGGAAAAAAGAGCGCTCTGTTTAGATGATAATGACGCCGATGAACCGGGGTCCAAGGACCAGAGGCCTGAGAAGTTCTAGCACTTACACAGTCCTCAGTTCACAGCAGGGACTTAATAAATACGTCTGGAATGAATGAATGAATGAATGAATGAACGAATGAGTGAACGAAGACCCCCCCATTCCATCCGCCTTTCCCACACTTGTGGCTTGTGGGGTTTCCTGAAACCCAGAGAGATGTCCCTATTGGCAGGAAGAGCTTTGCCCTCTGACCCCCGGCAGGACACTCTTGTCCTGCAGGGTGGGCCCTCGCCAGAGCTGACTGCCCTTTGGGAGGGACTGAGAAAGCGCACCGGATGGAAGGTGGGGGGTTGGGGGTTTAGCCCCGGCTCTGCTGTTCAGGCACTGTGCGGTCACAGGCGAGCATCCTGCCCTCTCTGGAACTCTCAGCCTCCGATGACACGCCAAGGGGCATGACCGGAGGAGCCACTCTGTCCGCGCCTGCTGGCTGCCCACCCCCTGCTCTGACAGGGCCGGAGACGAGTCCACCCGGGGCATCTGCCACAACTGTGGCTGCACTTGCTTTTCTGACACAGAAGTTGAGAGTAAACCCTCGCTTGGTCCCGGGCTCCCTGCCCATGAGCTGGGCAGCCGGGGGGCAGCGGCGCTTCTCCAAGCCCCCAGTGTCCATGGCAGATCTTGTGGCACAGCCGGCTCACACCTATGAAGCGTTCACAGATGGCACGTGGGCCCGCGGTCCCCTGGCACAGAAGTTCGCCCGCCACGCCCCACCGGTGAGAGCGCCCTGTCATGCTCCCCGCGGACATGGGCCTGACCTGGCAGCAGGAGTCACTCCCTGAGGGTGGGACCTGGGCCCACCTGGGGACAGAGGGTCTGGGAGGGCAGGTGCCTTTGCCAAGGGGGCCCTGGCAGGTCACAGATGCCACCTACAGAGGCCAACTACAGAGGCCAGCGGGGTCCCCCAGGACCCACAGGCCCCGCTCCACCTTCCTCTTCCACGTAAGCCCCTTGGGTAGTGGGGGATGGGACGATGGCTGGCGGCCTCTGTAATGACCCCTCACCCGCTCAGCCCCTCCACAGGCTGGACCCTGCACTTGAGGACAACACGCCCTGGCCTGCTGAAGAGGCCGCAGGTGGCAGCGGCTCTGCCTCAGGCCCTCCCCAGGGCTCAGGGTGCCCATCGCCCCTGGCAGGGTCGCTCAGCACCTGAGTGGGGCGCCAGGGGAGCGGGCCCCACCCAGATGCACTGCACAGTGCGGGGTGTGGCGTGCTCTCTTCTTACGCATGTCTGCTCTGGCAAACTATGGGCTCCTGCAAGGGCTGGCCGGCAGCTCGCCGTTCCCAGGTGGCACGCTTTAAGGAGCACCAGGTTAAGGGAGATCCGCAAGGGCTCAGGCATCACAGTGTGTGAAGCGTCACCTGCACCTCAGACAGCCCAGCAATCCCACCCCCGGGGCTGCGCCCGGAGACCCGAAAACATGCCCACACAAACACGGGAACACGGCAGCATTCCTCACGAAAGCCAAGGAGGGAGCCAGCCGCGTGCCCCTCAGCTGACTGACAGATAACAAGATGAGGCCCACCTGCGCCACGGAACGCTATTCCGCCACCCTAGGGAATGGAGCTCCGATAGGAGCTACGACATGGACGGCCCTGAAAACCTCACGCTGAGGGGAAGGAACCGGTCACAGGAGGCTACACGTATGATTCGGTTTACGTGGAGTGTGCGGACCAGGCAGGTCCACGGAGACAGAAAGCAGGTGAGTGGCTACCAGGGGCTGGTGGGAGGGACGAATGGGGCAGCTGACTGCTAACATGGGTACAGGGCTTTTTGGGGGGTGATGGAGACCTGCTCAAATGGATCGTGATGATTTTTTGCACAACTTTATACTATACTAAAACCTTACGTTGCACACTTTAAATGCGTGTGTGGTATAAGAAGTGCATCTCAAGAAGGCTGTTACAAAAAAGGGGGGGTCATTTAGCCTCCTGGTCATCACGCTGCCTGTTCCCTGTGGGGGTGCCCCTCCCATCTCTCTGCCTTTGAACTCATCAGGCTCTGACATCAGCTCAGATGGCCCCTGTTGTGGGAAGCCAACCTTCCAAGCACCAGTAACGTCTCTCTTCCCCAAGTGACACCACCCACTCTCTCCCCAGTGACAGCAGAAGGGTGGGGAGCCTCAGCAGGGAGCACCCCCTTACCCTGACCTTGGCAGAGGTCAAGGCTTCGCTGTCCAGTGCCCGGGGACAGAATCCCAGGCCTCCTCCCATGGTGACGTGTCCTGGGGATGACGGGAATGACTGTGACCTCGGGGCCTTCCTGGGGAATCCAGGACAGACGCGTTGTACCTGGCGCGGGACTGCCAAGCGAACAGGGTGGGCAGGGGGTTCGTAAAGGCCGGCCAGAGCCTGTCACTTTCCATTCGCCCAAAACAGGAGTCACGATTCCTGATATTAGAAAGTCACAAGTAACAAGAGTGGAACGCAGAAAGCTTAAACCCTTGACTTGAACTTGCCACAATAAAACGTCACCCCCAAAGGGCCTCTCCTTGGAAACGCGTTTAGGCGCAGAGGGGGGCGAACCCTGGTTGACTGGAAAAGGGTTTCGGGCAGAAGACCGAGCACAGGTGTTTGGTTTTAATCTACAGCCGATTTCTGGGCTCCTTTCCTGCCTCTCTGGGACCTTGTCAGAGCAAAGCGGCCAGTTGCTGCCGTGATTAATCAGATGCACAGCCACTGCACTGAGAGGCCCTGCTCTGAGTCCACGAACGCCACCAAGGACAGCCTTCTGGAACACAAGCCTCTGGCTCGGTGCCCAGGAACCCCCAGCCCCCGCCTGCCCAGGAGGGCACAGAGAGGAGGAGGAGCTGGGCCCTGCCAGGTCCTTCCCCAGGATGGGTGGGGGGGAGGGGGCTCACAGCAGGCCAGGCCTCAATCAGCTCCCAGTGCTACAGACGCCCCCACTGCACCGGCGGCAGCAGTCAAGGGAGAGGACGCACAGCTGTGCCCGGCAGGCCGCGGCCGCCCCGTACCAGCGAGGCTGCCCTGACCGTGCCAGGTGGAGCGTTGTTTGCTCCCAAAGGAGCCTTTCTGCCAAGGCGGAGGGGCGGATGCTGACGAGCTGGAGGCTGTCCCAAGGAGCAGTGGCCTGGGAGGTCCTTGGCCCCTGACATCTCTGAGAGCAAAGGGTGGCACACTGGCAGCCTTGCTGGAGCCCGTGTCGCCTGGTAGGTGCGAGCGGAAGGAAGGCCCCTCAGGAGCCCTGTGCCGTGGCCCCCTCCAGCTCACACCCCGGTCAGGCCCAGGGCTACCGGTCTGAAGAGGTGACGGAGGCCTTATTTGGAAATGGGGTCTTAGTACATATAGTTAAGGTGAGGCCATGCTTGGCGAGGGGGCGCTCCTCATGTAATGACTGGGGCCCTTGTGGAGACAGACATGCGCACAGAGGGAAACGGCCATGTGAAGGTGGAGGCAGAGGTCGGAGTGACGCATCTACTAGATGAGGAACACCAGGGGCTGCCAGTGGCCACCGGGAGCTGGGGGAGCCTGTGGGGGGTGGGGGGCGAGGCCCTGCCCCCACCTGGGCCTCAGACTTCTGGCCTCCAGACTCTAGACATTGCTGCCGTCCTAAGCCGCTGTCTGTACAGCACTTCATTATGGCCGCCCCAGGACCGCTCAGGGCCACCGGGCAGTGCTCACAGGGCTCAGCATGTTCTAGGTGCTAGGAACAGACAAAGGCCCCGCTCTCAGTGGGGTGCAGAGGGGCAAAAACAAGGTGAGAGAGGCAGTGGGAGGGGTGAGGTGGCCCATGAGTCAGGGTAGTGGCCATGGAACGGCTCCCTGGGCGTTTATTTGGACCAGGTGGTCGGGAATGTGTCTTCGAGGACGAAGGTGCCGCTGGCGGGAGTGAGCCAGCTGCGTGGACGTGTGGGGGACGCACCCTCCAGGCAGAGGGAACAGAGCCCTGAGCATGGAATGAGCTCAGCACGCTCGAGTGCCCTGGGAGGGAGGGAGGGGGTCCCAGCTGGAATCAGGGGCGGACGTGGGTCAGGCAGGGCCTCGTGGAGAGTGAGGGTTCATTCCCGGTGCCGGGGAACAGAGGACGGACACGCTGAACCAAGGTCTGGTGTCTGCAGGTCCCTGGCTCCAGCCTCCATCTGAGGCCACATCTCTGGGCACTCCGTCACTACGGTCAGGTGGGCACCGGGACGGGCAGCTTCCACAGGGACTGTGTGGATTTAAGAATTTAGTGCATTTATTTTAAACAGCAAGACTTGGGGACAGTTAAAAAATGGGGGATGTTGGCAAAAAAGTTCTTCCCCAGCTGCGGGGCTCCGCTCAGCTGCTAAAACGCGCAGGCCTGCGGCGTCTCCCTGCGCTGCTGAGCAGGGCTTGCCCAGAGGCGCCATAGTTTTTGCACGGACATTTAAGATCAAGTTTAACTGAGTCCCGGCCCAGCTGCTGACGGGGACCGGTGGCTGTGGGACGGCTTTTATCTGGGATCTTTAATAACAGGCGGCTACCCTGTTTCCAGAAAACCAAGCCCCCATGGCAGCACGGTGAAGTCCGTCAGGCAGAGACAGGCCCCCTGCCCCGCTGTGTGGTAACCAGCGCCAAGGGCCGGTGGTGGTCCCGCCAGCTCTGTGTCTTTGCAGCACGTCCCCCAGGGCATTTCGACCCCCCAGGGAGTTCAGCTTGTTTCGGACGTGGCACCTTTCTTAGGGTGTTGGGTCAATGGGAGGTTCGTCTCTGTCCCCTCATGTTAGTTTCTTGGGGCTTCCATTGACCACGTGCCACAAACTGGGGGGCTTCAAACAACAGAAATGGGGTCTCTCCTAGTTCTGGAGGCTGAAGTCTGAGGTCAGGGGCTCGCAGGGCCGAGCCTTCTCTGAGGGCTCTCTGGGGGCTCCTTCCACTTCTCCTGGCTTCAGGACACATCGATCCAGTCTCTGCCTCCACTGTCACATGGCCTCTTCCCCGTGCGCCCCCACATGGCTTTCTTATAAGGACACCAGCCACTGGGACGTAGGGCCCACCCTTCTCCAGAATGACCTCATCCTAAGTCATTGCGTCATTGCGATGATCCTATTTCCCAGAATGTCACATTCTGCGGTTCTGGGTAGATGTGAAATTTTGGGGGACAAGATGCACCCTTGACCACAGGTCGAATCCCCAAGGGAGGGAGCTGGGGTCTCCTAGGCAGTGCAGGACCAGCTCTGGGTGGCTGCCCCGCTTGGTCCCTGCTGCCCTCATCTTCTCCCTGCAGCCCAGCCCCGGGCCTCCTCCCCCTTCCTGCATCGTGGCCCCGTCCCTCGGCCCTCGGCCTGGAAGGCTCTTCCCCCACATCTTCGAACGTCTCCCTTCAGATGGCGCGGGTCTCAGCTGTCTCAGGCCTCCCTCACTGCTGAGGTGTTGCCTGCTTTTTGCGCACCCCCCCCCGCCCCCAATGCGACGTTTGTGCGGCGTCTAGGCTGGCGATCTAGAGCCAGGGAGGCCCTCTGTAAATATTTGCTGAACTAACGAGAAGTGTCAATGACTAGCCAAAACCAGAAAGCCATGTAGTCTCACCTCCCTCTTGTGCAACTGCCACCGGGACTCGGAGCTGCTTGAGGCCTGGCCAGCTGACCTCGGTCCTTCCCCGGCGGCTGGATTTGGAACGCAAAGCCTTTAGAACCCTGCCATCTAATGGACTCCCTGCAGAAGTGGTTTTGTTTCTTCAAACCACAACCACGTGTTCAGGCGCTGAACCGAAGGCCCGAACACACTGTTCACAGGAGACAGTGTTACGGCCCCAGGGCCAGCCTCTGCCCTACTCTCCGGAGACCAGCCAGGTGACCCCTGGGCCAGGGTTGGGTGGGAGCCAGGGATCAAACATAGGCCACCCCGCGAAATCTGAAGGTCACATTAACAGCGAAGAACTTTTTAGTGTGTTTCCCAAATATCTCATGGGACGTCCTCACGCTCAGATAAAAAATTGTTCATTTGAAATTCAAGTGTCACCAGGCAGCCCGCATTTTTATTTGCTGAATCTGGCAGTGGGACCCAGATCAGGCAGGGAGGGTCCCCTCTGGCCGACCGGCTCCGGGAGGGCTCGTCCCTGGGCGGCACAGGACGAAGCCGCGTCTAGGCAATTTAGACGTGAAAACACAGCCCTGGGCGCTGGCCGCTCTCGGAAGCTTTTTCCCAGCAGAGAGCGGGCTGCCCGGCCAGGGCGCTGTCCCAGGTGCTGCTCTCAGGGCCCAGCGAGCCGAGCAGAACGTACTTCTGAGGTTCCGAACAGTCCCACCTGCCTGTCGTCCAGAGCGCACGGGGACACTTCACCCACAGTCTCTGCTACCACGGTTACAGGTGTGGTCGCAGCAAGCAACCCAGAGGCTGCCCGCTGAAGACCACGGACAGCCCAGGGGAAGGGCCTGAAGGACGGGAGCCGCCCCTCACCCCAGGACCCACCCCGGCGCGGCGCCAGGACGGACCTGCTGTTCGTGATGACGCATTCAGCTTTTCCACGAACCGCTGTGCCGCCAACCCCTGATAATTACGTTGCCCCAATGATGTTGCCAGAAGACAAATGAAAGAGCACATCCTCCCCTTCTGCAAAGTTTTTTCCTGGAAACCGCGTTCTCTTTTCACGCAGAATGTACCAAGTGTAACAGTGCCTGTCCCTGGGGGACGGGACCGCGCAGGCTTCCGCTTTTCTCTTCCTATGTGTCTACATGGTTGGAACTTTTAAACACCAGGTATTTACCCCAACGTACAACACCGCTGGGAACCGGGTCTCCTGGGCTGCGGCCCTCTCGCCAGACCTGCCTCTGGCCGCACCTGCCTCCTGTGGCATCCCCGGTGCTTTCCACTCGCCCGCCGGTTCTTACCGGTACTTCATGCCCGTGCGCCGGGCGGTGCAGCCGTCCAGGGAGAGGCCATGCATACGGAGGAAGCTCTCCATGTTCCTGGCCTGGGCGGCTGCCCGCACCTCCCGCAGCCGCTGCAGCTCCAGCGTGTCGGTCTGGCGGACGGGGTGCAGGGCCCAGTCAGAGTGACACCTGCTGCTCACGCTCCTCAGGCTCTCGCTGTACGTCATGGACAACATGGCACCACCTGGGAGCTGCCACTGTCCGGACGGGAAAGGCCGAGTGGCGCCGGATCAGAGAACGTGCCGCTGTCCCCACTGCCCAAGATGGACGCTGGCCCCTGGGCAGGACGGCTGCAGAGACACATCCTCCAATGAGAGTGGCCACCGAGGGCTGCTGGCGCCTGGGGACAGGGGCTTGGCCCTGCGCGTAAACACCTCTTGGCGCGAGAGTCTTAGCCCTCGAGGCGGCCTGGCCGGGGACTCTGGCTAGGCGCCCCCTTCCCACTCCCACCCCCAGCGCCGTGAGTCAGGCAGAGATGAAGCTGCACCCCAGGCGGGAGAACTCAAGGTGCTCGCAGTGAAAACGGGGGTACAGAGAGCATGCAGACAGCCTGAGCCCTGAAGCGGAAGGCACGACAGCACAGCGCGCCCTGGAGGTGTTACCGGTTAAGGCCAGGGAAAGGGCCGTGCCTGGGAAGCAGCGTAAGCACACTGGCCGCTGAGCAAATGCCAGTGTGACTATGCCAGGTGACCTCGCCCCATCACAAGCCTTGTCGAGGGAAAGCCATCCCCACATGCACTCGGGGCCTGGGGACGTGCTGCTGGGCCAGCAGCGAGTGTTCTCAGGGCTCCGGGCTCCGTGGTCACTAAGCGTGTCACGGCCCACGAATTCTTACAATAGGAAGACTGAACGGATGCATTTAAGGGAGAGTGATGGGGGGATGGGTTTAGTATGGAAATTTCAAAGCTTAAATGTGAAGAACCACTGCCACATGGTCACCGTCAATGATGATGACGCTCCCTCAGCAACTAGGCAGCACCAACGCCCACCAGCAGGAAAGTTGGGCCTGTGAGTGAGAGCCTGCCCATCACACGGGAACTCACACAGCCTCTGAGGGCCAGGCGTCTCTACCCGGGGACATGCAGTGAGTCCTGAGGGGCAGCGGTTCAGGGCAATGGAAGACGTGTGTGGGTGGAGCGAACGCTTGTGAGAATTCACGGACGCAGTGAGTGAATCAGCGCAGGACTGGCCGCACCTGCAGGGGCACGTCCCCAAAACAGGTTCCAGCTAGGGAGGCCCAGCCAGGCCCAGATCAATAGCCATTAGCTTTGAAGACATTACCCACAAAAAAAGCACCCAGGTCTGGTTTGGCTCCGGAAATCCAGCCAAGGCCCCGGGGCTGGAATGACGTGGGGCTACGCGCCCAGGTTCCAGACGGGGCAGCGCGGCCTGTCACCCATCAGCGGGGGGTGAGATAGGACGCCAGTTACGGCAAGTGGTGTGGGACCAAAAGTACGCAAAGCAGCGTGGCAGGCACAGGGGCCGGCAGGTAGGACGGGCCTCTCACGAGAGCACCCGTGAACACGGGTGTGAGTGATGCGAGGCAGCCGTGCAGGTACCAAATCTCACCAGGAAATGGTTGCTAGGAGGAAGTGCGGCTGTTGGTCGCCGCCCCGTCTTGCAGAGGATACATGTTCCCAATGAGCTGGGTGCGGGGCAGGGTGTGGCCAGGACTGAGGGCACCTCCCAGCTCGAGACCCTTCCTCGCTGCAGCTGTGGGGGCACCTGCACGGAGGAGGCCCAGGGCCTCCAGCTGTGAGTGTCCCCTGGTGCCACCGGCTCAGGCCAGGGACTGCTGGGAGAGGTGGGGTGTGGGTGAGCATGGTAGCCTCTGGGCAAAGGGGGGTGAGGGCCTGGCACCCACGGGGGCTCTGTGGCCAGAGGGCCACACACAGCATGGGAGGAGCTGGGGGACCCGGGAAACGTCCCCCCTATAAGGCCCTTGAGGGAGGCATGGCCCCACGAGGGGGTCCTGCTGGTCCCGGTGCTACAGGTTGGGGGAGGACAGAGCCAGGCTCCCTGCACTTCCTCACGTGGGGACTTACTCCACGTCCCTCCGAAGGTCGCTAGAGCAGGGTCAGGTCCTTGGACAAAGGGGGCCCAGGAAGACACACCCTGAGAAGGGAGGGCAAGCCCATCCTTGGGGCTCCTGCCAGCCCTCTGGCTTCTCAGAGCTCTGAAGTGCAGTGGCCTCCATCCTCCTCCTCTTCATCACTACCCTGTCCCTCCCTCAATAGCCGTGGCTAATTACAGTGGCGCCTAGAGGTTCTTCCGAGCTGGGGCCGGCCTGCCTGCTGCAAATCCGTTCTTGCAGAGAGCTGGGGGCCCGGGGGAATGCACGGAAATGAGCCCCGTGACGGGGAAAGAGGAGATAAAGGAAGACATTAGCCTCACGAAGTCCTGGGAATCAAGATTGCCCTGAAGAGCCCTCCCCTGGAATTTCCGAGCTTTGATCTGTTCACCAAAAGCCACCAAAGCGTCAGGTTTGGAAGGAATATCTTCAAACAGCGACATTCACACCAGCCACAGCGCCTGAGAGCGGGAACGCGAATGCAGGCTGAAGCGTCATGGTCACTGTCACCGCTGGGTGACCGCTGGGGAGCGGGCTCTGCAATGCGAGGCCTCGCCTCAGGGCAGAAACAAACCGCTGGTGCCCCGGGGCCGTCAGCAAGCCAAGGCCCTGCTAGGCAGCCCTGCTTCTCAGGTCTGCACCCGTTCCCACCCAGCCACCAAACATCCTTCTGTCATTCCACAGAAAACTGGCAGTGCTGAATCGCAGGGGTGAGCCCCACAAGGTGGAGCTGGACACCCAGGTTTCCCTGGATGGGAGGACAGACAGCAGCACCCGCAGGGCTGGGAGCATGCAGGTGCCAGGGGATGCACCCCCACCCCTGCCGCCGCTGCCGCCGCCGCCCCCAGTACTCATCTCAGGGCAACCCAGGGCCGGCTTTTTTGGGGGGGTTTCTACTTTAAAGAAATGGAGAGGGTCTAATTTCCCATCAGCCAAATGCACTCTGAATACCACCCCTCCGTTATTCTGTCCCCCGATGCTTGTCCCCAAGCCGCACCCCTGCCAGAAGGTGCTGCCAGGGCTCCAGGAGCTGAAAGGCCACTTACCTGCCTCCCTGGCGTCTGCTCGTTAAAAAGGACACAGTCTAGTTTTTAGGGTGCACCCGATGCTAGGAGGATCTGGTGCGGCAGCTCTCTCATTAGGGAGTGTCGCTGCAGAGGCGGGTGGTGGATGAGAGGAGGCCCCCAGGGGTCAGGCTTGGAGGCAGCAAGTCCATTAGTCCCTATTAGGGCATTTTCATGGCGGCGAAACAGGCTGAATAATTCAGGAGCGCCGCTGCCCCTGAAAGCCCAGGAAGTGCGGGTCTGTGGTGTGCTGGCCAGGCTGACTCCGGCTTTGGGAATGGTGGGGGCGTCGGGCCGGGGTCCTGCCATTCCTTCGGGCCAGCGACGCGACCCTGGGAGCCACGGGTGGAAAGGGGCAGCCGGCTTTTTGCTATTTGAGGGCGGGACCCAGACGTGCAGCCCCGTCCCCACCACGCTCTCAGCTGTGTCTACGGTAGGGGAGCTGGGGTCCCCATGGCACGTGACCACCACCCACATGGAAGGGGCTGGGGTCTGAGGAGACCTCTTCCCAGCACACGTGGGCAGACGCCCCTCCTCATACTGGGATGTGCCCCAGATTGGGGCTCAGCACCTATACATGGTCAGAAGTTTCTGGAAGCCTGCTATTGGACACCACTCTGCCACTCCGCTAGCTAGGGGTGTGGGGACCCTTCCTCACAGCACACAACCCACCCTGGGGTTTTTGAGAAATGCTTTGAGGCTGAGCTCTGGGGTGAGGCTAAGCTGACCCCCCTTCTAAGGTCATGACCCCAGGGGCACTTTGGGTCACCCCAAGATGCCAAAAAGTCTCAGCATGACATTACTTTCCAGATCAAAAGGCGGCCAGTGCATGTGGGGTCTCAGACGGAAGCTAAGCTGTTCACCCCAGGACATAGCTGCGAACAGGAGGGCTGCCGCCAGCCTCTGGGCCGGAGGGGGGCCACCGCTCCGCGCCCGGGGTAGAAAGCACACGAAGTGCAAATGCACGGCTGGGAGGGATGCCTGCAGAGGGGACTGCAATGCTGTCGCCAGAAAGGCCGCAGCGCTGGAAATGGGTGGTTTCCCATGGTGGTCACCACGGGTGGTGGCTGTAGGTGGCCCTGGGCCTCACTGTGGGTTGGCGGTCATCAGCCTGACACGTTTGGAAGGTGGCCCATCTCCTTCCCCAGGCCAGCGCTCCTCTCTGCCAACACAACGCTGTTGCCTGGCAAGCCCATGGACGCGGCTCCAAACACCCCGTCCCCCTGCCCTGCCCCTTCGCTCCTCTTCCTGGGGTTCCTTCGGTTCAGCCCTTCTGGTCTCCCACATCCAGCCCCTTCCTGCAGCAGAGCCCCGGCCCCTGCCCTGCAGACACCACTGGTGGCTCCGCCGTGCGCCTTGAAGTCAGCCTGAGCTGCTCGGCTTGGCGTTCAAGGCCACTTCTCACCAGACACCCGTCTACTGCTACAGGGTGGCTTCTCGTCGTTCTCTGTGCCGTCCCTGGTGGTCCGTCTGTGGACCCACCATTGCCTGTTCTCTTGCACCTCTCCAGGTTGTGGCTCAGGCTGTCACATCTACTAGAATGTTCTTCCTGGCTTCTGCAGTGAATCCAGCCCAGACTTCAGGGTCCAGCTCAAAGTCCTCATGTTGCCTTCTTGGAGAAACCGCCTTGACCCTCTGTGGGCTGTGACCCCTTCCTCCTTGGGGACCCGCAGGTCTTTCAACTTCTTCCAGGTACGGTTGCCTTCTGGGTGCTACTGGAGTATTTGGGCTCTGGGGGCGGTGGCATTACTGTGGCCGATCCTCTGTCCCTCTCTGTCTCACGGGACTGGCTCCTCCCACGGCGGGTAGGGGAGGGGTATCTTTCCTGCCCTCTGACATTTGTCTGGGCCACGAGATTTGTTTTGGCCAAAAGAATGAAAGAAGCGACAGTGTGTGTGTGTGTTCTAGTCTTGGCCTTCAGAGACATGACAGGTGTCCGCTTTGCCTCTGGCTTTTCTGCCATGAGAAAAATGGGCCCGAGACAGCCCCCAGTTAGGAAGGACGGGAGGATGAGCAGCAGACCCAACCTGCAGCTCAGAGCTGAGTCCAGCCTAGACGGACCAGTGGGAGATGAACGCTTCTTGCTGCACAGCAGGGAGCTGTGGGGCTGTTTGTTAGGCGGCATTCTGTGTGACAGCTGACGGATACGAGGTTGGGGGCCGGGCATGCCTTGAACACTTTTGCCCTGTTCCAGAGAGGCACCACCATGAGGACTGACTTAAATCGCCACCAAGAGCCATGTCAGGGCCTGGGTGATGAGGATGCCCCACTGGGAGTGGCACCCAGTATGCTGGACAAAGATCCCACCCCGTGGAGGTCTTCACAGGAGGCCCCGCAAAAGATACCCGAGTGCCTGTGTGAAGAAACCACGCTGAGATCCAAACGCAGGACGGCCAGAGCCTGTGGCTTTGGGCGTGGAGCTGAGTGGTGGAGAGGGGTGCAGGGATTCAGTTCTCCCACAGAGCGCGCCCTCAGGGCAGGAAGGCCTGCGGGGGACAGGCTGCTCATCCGGAGGATCCCCGGAGGGTCGCCAGAGGGTGGACTAGATGTAGGATCCATGGCGTCCGATGGGCCGGTGAGGAGTGCGGACATCTCCCACTTCGCCCTGACAGCCCCCTCCTGGGCCAGGCCCTCTCCGCGGGCCAGTCTGACCCCAGGGCTCTGCCACCTGCTTGTCTCCTGTCACTCTCTTCCTTCCGGGAGTGAGGATGCAGTTCAAGTGCACGCTTGGATTCGCTGGTCTGATCCTGCTGGGACGAGTGTCACACACTTGCTCTGACAGGTTGGGCCGCTGCCTACAGACGCCACGCTGAACGTTTCATCCAAGAAACGCACCTGCAAGCCCACGTTCAGACCTGACTGTTTCAGGCAAACCACACCCAGCAAAAATCTGAGTCGACTTAAAGGCTTGGTCAGCGCTTTAGAGCTCTCTGTAAGAATGCATGAGAAGAGCAGTAGTGGCAGCAAGTTGAGCCCAAGGACCCAGGCCACCGTCACAGTCGGAGGTGTCGGGGCTGTGGGAAGGAAAGAGCCGCTCGGGGATCCAGCACCGACCCTGCACCCACTGCCCGGGATTCCCGGTGCCTTGCAGGAAATGCCCCACGGTCCTGCCACAGTGGTTGTGCACGACACAGGGGAGCAGGTTCTGAACCCAGAGGCCTCCCAGGCCTGAATGCCAAAATGCACGACAGCCTCCCAGGGCCCTGCCCCTAAGAGCCACATGCACTGAGTCCCCACATAGTCCCAAAGGTGGCGGAGCTGACCTGTGGTCCCGCACTCTGAGATTTTCCAGACAGGAGAAAAACGTTAAAGTAAATAAATATCTACAGTTAAGAGACTTTCCAGGAGCCATGTGCACCTCCAGGGGTGCCTTCCTCGCTGTACAGGTTAGGAAGAGGCCGCCCAGAAGGAGAAGGGACAGCCAGGGAAGACCCTGCTGACTGACCTGCCTGTCCCTTGGACACCTTGTCCTTGGGGGACATGGCCTCTCGCTCCTGGAACACTGCTCAGCTGATTCGCCAACAGGAAAGCGCATCAGGAAGACGTGGGGGAGCCAGCCCTCCTGGACCCAGGTCCAGTGGGAGCCAGGGCCGCATGCCCTGCAGGGAGGGGGGCTGGCCTCAGACCACTCTGGGGCAGCGAATGAGCTCAGCCCCAGGGCAAAGGAGTCTTCTGCTCTGAGACCCCAGGAAGCACAACCCGCGATGGGAACGCCGGGCTTCACGACAGTGTGTGAAAGCTACGCAGGCATCACAAGTCCCTCGGCTCAAGTCAAAGCAAATTCCAGAAGGTCAGCACACTGGACCCCACTTCTCACTTTCCATCAGGCCGGGACTAGTGCCACGGCGGTGGGCTCCGAGAGAGAAGAGAGCCGAACCTCGTCGGGGCATTTTTACCTCTGAGAAACCACCGGCACTCGGGGCCTGGGCACATGGCCCTCCCACCCGCGCCCCTGCCCTCTGCTCACAGGTTTGGGAAACAGAGGGCTCGTTACCTGTAAAACTGGAGCTGTCTTTTGGGGCTCCCATACCGAGTACTGCGGACAGCAATGGGGGAGAGAAGGAAGGAAAGAAGAGAGTCCACAATTGGCATTAACCACAGGGAGGTGCCCGCCCGGACGCATCCGCGATGCCCGCAGCCCCGGCCCCACCCTGCTCCGCTGGGCCGGCGGCAGGCCGATGCGCCCGGCTCCACGCGCTCGGCGGCAGCGCCACCCAGTGGCACGCGGGGGCAGAGGCCCGTTCTGCGGGGAGAGTGGGGTCCTTCCGTGCCTGCCGCGCCCCCGCGCAGAGTGGGAAGTGGGACAGGAGGTAAACCCTGGGGACGGTCCGCTTGGGTTTGAACGAAATATACTTTAGAACAACAGTGGAAGACCCTCGAACCAAGAACTACCTGTCACCTGAATGACCGGCAAGTCCGCCTGTGACTGTGGGTTCTTTTTAGGGTCTTGATGATGGAGGGATACCCTTTTCCCTGTGGCTCCCATGCACACTCTCTGTGGCTCAGGCCTTGACAGTTATCTGGAAAGGTCCCACTGCTCCAGGACTGACTGGCCCCAGGATTCTACATGGGCACCAGGCTTTGGGACCGTGCCTGCCACCTGGGTTCTGTGTTCTGTGCTCGGGCCTGTGCTTTCTGCCGCCCTCCCTGTGGGTCAGCCTGGGATGTAGCCGAATAGTACACCCAGAGCTGGACTGGAAAGTGGCTTCTCCAGGGTGCCTGGTGAGCGCCCGGCCGCCCCTGCCCTCCGGGCATGTGAGCCCCGCCCTGGGTGTCAGATGAGAGAAACCAGGAAGGGCCCCACACTCACTCTCGGGCCTCTGTTGCCTCCAGTGGAATATTTCAGGAGTGGGGACGGGACAAGATGGGAGGCTAATCCTGGCTCCACCCCACCTGGAGAATCTTGGGTTCTTCTTTCCTACTTTGGCCTTAAAAGTTTTTGTTCCTTTCCGTGGAGAAAATGCCCACCTGCCCTACCTCGCAGCCCTGGGGGCCTCACTCAGCCCTTCCCTCTGGGTCAGGGGAGGGCGGTGGCCCTGGGGACCCCTCCTGGAGCCAGGACTGACCCTGGGGGGTCTGGGGGCAGCGGTCACCTGTAGATCATGCCGGGGGAGCCCGTCTGCCGCAGGGAGAGCCGAGCCGGGGAGCCAGTGGTGGATTCCGGATACATGGAGCCAGCCTCACTTGTCCGGACCTGCGCTCTTCACGAGGGGAGATTCTGGAGGAAAAGCAGAGGAGGACGGAGCTGGTCACGAAAGACCAGTCGGGGCTGGCCAGCGGCTCTGCGAGGGCAAGGGCCCAATTCAGGGGTCTCTGCATGTCACCCATCAGACAGACAGACCCACGGCGCTTGGACGAGCCTGATGACGGGGGTCTAATGACTGTGAAGGATTTCTGCCCCATCTCTCCACTCTCTCACCCCAAAACTCCGGGGGGCCCTACAACCATCCCCAGCTGCTTTTCTGAGGCTCTGGGGTCATGTTTCTGTTGCCCAAACTCCGCGGGAACAGTGGTCCCAGGGGAATCTGGGGACTTGGAGCTCGTCTTTCCCATCCCAGCATGACCACCCCAAAGGGCCATCCCTGCTGCCTCAACTCCCCAGACCCCTGCTCAGCCCCCTGGTGCCGCCACTCTGCGTTAAGGAAGCAGTTTGTCAGATGCCCCGTGACCCCAGCTCCCGGTACCCGTGCCCTATGCAACCCCGCCCCTCAGCGAGCGCCGGACCTATGACTTGTTTCTGACAACAGAAGGTGGCACAGGTGATGGGATGTCACTTTTGTGATCAGGCGACATGGATTGTGTCTTTGGTCTTGCTCACGGTCTCTCTCTCCTGACCTGCCGGCTCTGATGGGGCAAGCTGCTAGGCCAAAGGAGCCCGCATGGCAGCGAAGTGAGGGCGGCCTCTGGGCCAACAGCCCACGAGACGGAATCCTTCACGCCACCATGGGAGCTTGGGAGCTTGGAGGGGCCCCTCCGCAGAAGCCTTTGGATATGAGCCCAGCCCGACCGACCCCTTGATCGCAGCCTGTGAGCCCTTGAAGCACAGGGCCCAGGTAAGTCGTGCCCCAACTCCTGGCCCAGACGCGGAGAGTAAAAGCTTGCAGCGATATTTGGGTTGGCAACAGATCACGCTGAGCTCCTGATGGCAGCCAGCCCTGTCCTTCCACGGCTGTTCCCAGCTCAGTGAAGACGCGTCATCCATCATCGGCAGAAGCATCCAGAATCCTAAGCTTCTCTCGGTGATCCACCAGCTCCTCCCTGGTCCCCGCCACCACCTTCTTTCTCCACAACAGCTTTCTAATGGGTCTCCTGGCTTCCATCTTTACTCTTACGGCCCTATATATGGGAGCCAGAGTGAACCTTCTAGAACATAAGTCAGATGATGTCGTTACTTCATTCAAAACCGTCCAATGGTTTCTCATTCTTTCCAGAGTAAAAGCCCAAATTTCAACAGTGGCCTCGTGGTCTCCACCTGCCCATGAGCTGTTGGATGTCGTCATCCCCCGCATCGTCCACCTTGCTCACCCCGCCCCCGCACCCTGGCTCCGTGGGGCCCCACGAACCTGCAGACACTCCCACCTTGAGGCTTTTTACCAGGTCTTTCTTCCACCTGAGCTCTCTGACCCCCGGACCCATCCGAAGGCTCCTTGCCCCCCAAACTTTGCCTGTTTATCAAAGGTCACTTTCTCATGGAGTCTTTTTCTGGACACCTTATCTTCAACGGCAAACCGCATCTGCCCCGCACCCCTGGTACCTTCCCTGCATCATTTGATGTTTTTTTTTTATCCTCACCTGAGGACATTTTTTTTCTTTGCTTTTAGAGACAAGGGTGGAGAGAGAGAGAGAGAGGAGAGAGAGGGAGGAGAGGGAAAGAGAGAAGGAGAGATAGAGAGAGAGGATAGAGAGAGGGAGGAGAGGGAGAGAGAGGGGTACATAGATGTGAGAGAGAAACGTCGAGTGGCTGCTTCTCACACACACCCTCACTGGGGACTGAACCTGTGACCTTTCAGTCTATGGGATGACGCTCCAACCGACTGAGCCACACCAGCCAGTGCCCGTGTCATTTTCCTCCCTCACATTTGTCACCTTCTGATACACCTCGCACTTCACCTGCTGTCTCATTTATGATCCGTCTCCCTCCCACAAAGTTGCCGGCTTTGTCTGCTGGGTCCACAGCTGTGCCTGGGACACAGTAGGCACTGAAATATTTGTTGAATGTACGAACGGAGGACTGTGACTCAGCCTGCCGAGGCTCCCCCAGTGAACGCGCAGGGGGAGGGGCGGGGCGGGGTGGTCTGTGTTACCCGTCAGTGGAGCATCCATGGTGACAGAGGACCAGGGGACGCTGCCTACACAAGGGACAAGGGAGGTCTCCTCTGGAGGGTGCAATGCCCACTCTGTCCAGGGGTGCTCAGGGCGGCTGCAGGTGCAGGACAGCCAGCACCAGCTGTGGCAGTCAGTAAGGCATCCTGGGGGGGCCACCTGACCCAGTCCCCGCCCTGCCTAGCCTGGACACCCTGAGCCAGTGGCCAGCTCCTGCCCGGAGCCCCGTTAGGAGCAACTCTGTCCTCCCAGCAGCCAGTCCTGGAGGAGTGGACAAACCAGTGGGACACTGCCGGTCCCAGGCTCCTTGGAGGGAGGCTGGCAGAGCTGGGGACCGCTCCCTCCTCGGTTGGGGAGAGAAGCTTCAGAAGCCATTTGAGAGCCCACTGGGCCCAGGAGGAACAGCTGGCTCGGGGTCCGAGTCTGGGTCCCTCCGCCTCCTGCACTTGCACCTGGTCTCTGTGCGGCCTGGAGTGAACGGCTGACTCTCCTGGGAGAAGCAGAGGCCGGAGCGCGAGCGCTCACACAGCCCCTACTTTCTCACGGAGCAAAGCGGAGACAGACCCGAAGGTGCTGCGCCCAGGAGGAAAGCTCTTGGATAAGTCTCCACTCTCAGCCTTTACAGGGTGAGCTGAGGGTGATGGTGGGGGATCAAAAGACCAGGGCACTCCATCCACGGCCCTTTCTTCTCCCCAACGTAGCATTTTGCACAACTTTCACACATCAGAAAAACTGTAAAAAGTCAGAACGACAAGCCCCTGTATTCTTCATCCTATCCACCGAGGGTCTACATGGTGCCTCGTTCACCCGCGTTCTCTGTCTCCCTCTCCTCTCTTTCTCCTCTCTCAGCCTCTCTCCCCTCCCTCCCCCCTCTCTCCCTCAGAGCCACGTGCACAAGATGGGAAGAGTTTGCTGCATCCAGGGGAGAGAGGAAAATTAGCGGCTTCAACCAAGACACTGTGAAGCGAGGTCAGACTCGAGCCCGTGAGCCCAGGATGCAGACAGGGAGTCACAGAGGACACTTTCTGATTGGGCCTGCCTGGGCACTGTCTGGGGTGTCCAGATATTCTGGTTGACTAAGCTGGCATCTGATTTGCACAGAAGGAGGCTAGGAGGGTCCAGGAGGTTGCACTGATGGCCCCCATTCCTTACTTCTTCCGGCGTCCATGTCCTTTGCTGCCTCCCAGCAACACACACACACACACACACACACACACACAATGCAACAGCTCCTGCCTCAGCCACTGGACCCTAGCCCAGGGGCCTCTGCTATCACTGTATACAGATGGGCCCCAGGCCACCCCAGGGGCCCAGGCTGCATGTGCCACCTGGTCTAGCCCGGGACGGGGAGCCACGCGACCCCCGAACATGCAGCGGCCCGCCAGCAGGCCTGTCTTCCACAGGCGGGCGGGGTTTTAACTGGAGCACTCCAGGAGTAGATTCCGTCCCGGGCTTTCACGTTCGGATCGCCCTTCGTGCGTTAAATTATAACCCCACTGAGGGCGGCGGCCACTTCCAACGCCTGGAAAACAAGGCCACGCTGGTCTCCCTGCTGTAGATTCTGGGGCACAGGAGAACTCGGGGGCCAGGGCCCTCACTGAGCGAGATTTGATGGGGGAGAATGTTGGCGCGCTGTATGCCGGGCAGGGGCCACTGTTCTACATCCGAATCTTGCGGGAGCTCGCCACACGTGCTCCTGTCTTCTTCTTGGGCTGGGTTGGTGACCCAGCTCCATCCTCTGGGTCACCTGAGAAGACCCATCCAGGTGTCGGGGTGCAGTCGAGGCTCTGATGGGGCCCTGGGTCCGAGTTCTAACCGGCATTATTGCGTATGGGTGTGGACAAGCCTCGCGGGGTTGGGGGGTCCATTGTGCTGACGGGTGCAGGGTCGGGGGCGCA
Source organism: Mormoops blainvillei (assembly GCA_004026545.1). Lineage (NCBI taxonomy): Eukaryota > Metazoa > Chordata > Mammalia > Chiroptera > Mormoopidae > Mormoops > Mormoops blainvillei. The sequence continues at coordinate 33,246 of PVJD01013537.1, forward strand.
GTGAGGGTCATGGTGGCGGGATCAGCCTGTGCTTGGCCCTGGGGAGGGGGGTGCAGGTGAGGGCTCAAGGCCTGGATGCTTCTCGCTGAAGCTCCGGTCATAGCTCCCTGTGGAACATTCACACCACGTGCCGAAGGCTGATGAAGTCGCTCCTGCCCATGTGAGTCTCCGAGGTGGCCTGCTCCCAGCAGGGATCTTCCCTTCCACCAACTCACTTCCTGGGGCCCCGAGACTCGGCTACGCCACCTGCTTTTCCCTTGCTGC
>PVJD01013538.1:0-33517 GCA_004026545.1 Mormoops blainvillei
CTTCAGTAAGGAGAATTTCCATCAGAACACTGCATTTTCTGAATGAGGAGAGATCTTTGCAAGAATATACCTACTGCTCAGAGTGAGTAGCCTCTTCATTAAAAAACTGCTTTAATATGCAGTCCAAGCCCTGGCTGGATAGCTCAGTTGGTTGGAGCTTTGTTCTGTACACCGAAAGGTTTCGGGTTTGCTCCCTGGTAGGGCTGCATATGGGAGACAACCAATCAATGTTTCTCTCACATCGAGGTTTCTCTCCCTCTCCTTTTCTCTTTCTTCTAATCAATTAAAAAACATATCCTCAGGTGAGGATTAAAAGGAAAGTGCAGTCCCAGGAGAATCCATCCTGGCTGTCCCTGCCACAAATCACCTCCCATGAAACCCAGACACTGCTTTATTGCTTCTGCTACTGCCCACAGTGTCTTCCCTCCACTCAGTCATCTGCCTGTGTTATAGGAAGATGTCCTATTATTACCCCTTCTTTAAACCTGGAAAAAGTAAGCAGGTCAAACAGAAATTTTAATAATGATACTTCTCTAAGATAAGCCAGATAGAGTGTACTTGCCCACACCTTTTCTGAAATTCACCCTCCTACCAATTCCCACATACCTGAGACTTCTGGGTGCTTCAGCAGGAGCAGGAGAGCGTATCTCAGGGTGGTACTTGTAGTCTCTGTTCCGGCTCCAAGGATATCAGTTACTGTGACTGCCAAGTTTTCCAAAGTAAAAACTGACTGTGGGTTGTGCTTTTCCTAGGAAGAGTTTGTTGAAATATCTGACACATTAATTGGTCAGAATTACAGTTAATCCAAAGTCTGTCATATTGTTTTAAAGTTAAGCCAACATATTAACTGCAAGGAGCAATTTTATAAAAAATATAGCTACATGGTATGGCAAGAGACTATAAATTAGTTGATGCAAGCATCATTCTCTATCACCTTATCCCTCAGGTGCCTGAATGTTCCCTCATCGCCTCTTTTGCAGGAAGGTAACCAATGCAGCCTTGTTATTACCCTGAGATGTAAGCAGAAGCCTATCAATGCCACTTTGCTACTTCCCCCTTCTCGTTCAAACACAGATGTGAAGGGGGAGGTAGAGTAGACATCATCTTGGGGTGACAGGGTTTAATCATGAAAGGAGGCCTATTAATGAAGTGTGCATGAAGAGAAATGGGTGTTTTGTGACTTCTGAAGTATCCTTCCACTGACACATCACAAGATGCCTTATAACGTGAGGTTACATAAACCCACTATTTGTTAAAGCCATTCTTTTTAAAAAAATATTTTATTTATCTATTTATTTATTTTTTAGACAGGGGAGAGGGTGGTGAGAATGAGAGAGAAAGAAACATCAATATGTGGTTGCCTCTTGCGTGCTCCCTACTGGGGACCTGGCCCACAACCCAGGCATGTGCCCTGACTGGGGAATTGAACCAGCCACCCTTTGGTTCACAGGCAAACATGCAATCCACTGAGCTATACCATCCGTGGCTCTTAAAGCCATTCTTAATAGCTTTTTTTTTTTTATTTGTAGACAAACAGAATCTTATTTGGTAGAAATAGGCAAAGAGGTGAATGGCTTGTACATTGAAAACTAATACCATTGTTAAACAAAATGAGTAAATAAATGAAAAACCATCCCTTATACAACTATTGGAAGATTTGACATTGATAACATGGTAATACTCCCTGAAACTACATGAAGGTTCGATGCAACCCCATTAAAATTCCAAAGGTCTTTTTCCAGGAGTGGAAAAACCCATCCTCCAAATTAGTGTAGAACTACAAGGGAAGGACACAACTTCCCCTTTTGAAAACTTTCTACAAAACTACCATAATCAAAATAACAAACTTCTGGCAAGAAGATAGAAAACAAGATCAAAGAAATAGAATTGAAATCTAGATATAAACCAACACACCTATGGCCAACTTATTTTCAACAAGGTTGCCAAGACTATTTAATTCATAAGAAGAGTCTCTTCAACAAATAGTGCGGAACAACCACATAGCCACATGTGTATGGATGAAGTCAGGCCCTGCTTCACTTCCTAAGCAAAATATAACTCAAAAGAGATGAAAAATGTAAATATGAGAGCTAAGCCTATAAAACTCTTAGAAGAAAACATGGGGTAAATCTTCACAAATTCAGGCTTGGCAATAGATTCTTAGATTTGACACCAAAGAAAGAGAAGAAAAAATATATAAATCAGACTTCATCAAAGCAAAAAAGGTCGCACATCAAAGGATATACTCAATAATGCCAAAACAAACTACAGAATGGGGGGCAATATTTGCCTTTATACATATATATACATAAAAGTTTAAGACCCAAAATATATAAACAACTCCTACAGCTCTACAACATGGAAAGGCAACCCAATGTTTAAGAGGCAAAGGACTTGCATGGTATTTCTCCAAAGAAGATATACAAATGGGTAACAGCACATGAAACTATGCTGAACATCACTGATCATCAAGGAAATGCAAATCAAAACCATGAGTCACAACTTTATACTAACTAGTATAGCTTTAATAATGACCAAAAATTAGACAATAAATATTGGCGACTATGTGGGAAAATAGAAACCCTGTTCATACACTGCTGGTGGGAAAGTAAATGCTGCAGTCACTGAGGGAAAGTTTGGCTAGTCCTCAAATGTTAGACATAAAAAAACCACATGCCTCATCAACTCCTCTACAAAAACGTACCCAACAAAAATGAAAATATGTCCATGAAGAAACATGTACACATCAGAAATGTTCACCAGTAGATGATGGATAAATAAATGATGGTATGTACATAAAATGGATATTATTCAGCATAAAAAATAACAAAGTACTGATACATACCATAACTTGATGAAATTCCAAAGCATTATTCTAGGTGAAAGATTTCAGAAACAAAAGGTCACAATGCATTGAGCCCTTTCAATATGATATTTCCATAACAGGCAAATCCGCAGATTCTTAAAGCAGATTACAGGTTAACACATGATGGGGTAGGAGAAATGGGGAGGTTGCACAATATTGTGGAATGTGCTAAACAGCACTAAATGGTTTACTTTAAAATGGTTATTTGTATGGTATGTAAATTTCACATCAATTCTGAAAATACTAGGTAAGTCCATGAACTGATCTACAAATTTAATGCAATCCCCAACAAAATCCCACTGGCCTCTTTGCAGAACCTGACAAACTTATCCTAAAATTCATATGGAAATTCAAGGGACCTAGAATAGCTAAAAAAAATCTTGAAAAACAACAGTTTTGGAGGACTCACACTTCGCTATTTCAAAACTTACTAAAAAGCTAGTAATTACAACTAGCAGACAGTGTGCTGCTGGAATAAAGACTGACACATAGATTATTGGAATAGAATTGAGGTCGACTGAATACACCCTCACTTTTTCAGTCAATTAATTTTCGATGAGGGTGCCAAGGCATTCATGGGGGAAAATGTCTTTTTAACAAATGGCATGGGACTCAGGCTTACCGATACCAACCTCCAACTCCATTCCCATGCGATTGCATTTAACCTTACACTTGGCTAAGGCTTCCCTCTTCCATACAGCTATTTCTCACCGCATCGTCTGTGCCTCTGTGTCCACTGTTCACCCATCTGAACGTCCCTCCCCAGGCCTTCACTGTAAATATAGTAAGATTCCTTCCTAACCACTGGACATGCAGGAAGCCCAGCAGCTTAAGCCAGTCTTTTCGATTCTCTTATACATTGTGTGCAACGATCATGCCCATCTTCACATTATGCTAGTCTGTATTTTCTAGTGTTTGTAATTGTTTTCACGTCACCCGAGGGGTGATTCCATCTCTCCTCAGGTAGATTATTAGTACCTAAAAACCAGGATTAATGTAGTCCACTTACATAACAATTTGTTTTTTCTTTAACAATTTAATTTCGTATCTTCCACAATGCGTAGTGTAGATGCATGCACACTGTATGTCCTTAAAATGCTTGTCAGAATTACTTGCCTAACTATTGAAATATCACTGGTAAATAAAAAAAAACATTTAATGAACCACAAGATGCACAAGCAATCAAATCAATGAGCTCTTGTTAGTTTACCTGCTCCATTCTGATCAGGAAATAATCAATAAAGTCCCGAGGATTGTTAATGTCCAGGGATGCTTGATGTTCCCTTGTTTTCTCCATAATATAATTTTTAATATTAATAATATTTTTAAGTAATATGTTATAACTCCCTGGGAAATAGTCAAGGAGAACAGGGAAATTATTGCAGAGCTAGAAAAGAAAATGATAGTGTATTAGATAAAAAACACTTAGTGAAGACATATAACATACACTAGACCCTGTACTGTATATATTAATGAAATATGAATTTTTAAATAAATAAGTAATTTCCTACACTGATAGGTGTATTTGAGGGAGGAAATCTGACCAGGAGATCAAAGATGATAGTCATTTCCTATACTCATAAGTTATGTTTATAGCATAAAAACATCTGTATATCAATTCTCTCTTTTTTAACTTCAATTCTTCCTTACAATCTTGGAAGGTGGGATGGCGTGAAACACTAAGATTCACATTTGGTAGATGACGACAAAGGTGATGGGAGCTTGGGACACCTGACAGAGCACTCAAGCCTAATCCCCGCTCTTTCTGTTTCCGTCTTGTAGCCTCGGACATCAAACCAGTAGTTAGAACTGGGAGGGTCCTGACACGGCCATCAAACACAGCTCAACATTTTCTGTATAAAGCAACTGTGCACCAGAGCAGCTAAGTGATGCCTCTAAGATGATATCATTATCTTTTATGTAAACTAGAGAACATGTCTCCTAAGCACAGGGTAAAGCTGTGATGTTTGTTTATGGTTCATACACCATGTGACCAATCATTTTGTCATCCCCCAAACAATCACCTTGGCAGGATGCCAAGTGAAGCACCAAGGACTCCTCCTGCAGTTAGTGTTCCCTAGCAGCGTCTGTGGCCCCAAACATTCCCCCTTCTTCAAGGAGATATTCTCGTCCTTCCTAAATGCCAACTAACGCCCTGAAAAAGTCACGAAGTGTTGACTAGATGACAAGACTCGTGGGTAATGGAAGCCCTTTAAAAAGAACCGAGGAGTCCACTTAGTGCTTTAGGCACGTTTTGGGGGAAGTTAACAAAGTACTTTATGGGAAATTGGGCTTTGGAATTTAATAGAAAATCCCCTGGGCAGGGTCAGTGGGACTGAATTCCAGTTCCGTGTTCTGGATATGCCTTTCCCAGTCTAACATTAAAGGGCTCAGCCAACTCTCTGGATGAGCACTTCATGATGCTGAGCTCTGGGAAGGACTCTGGTGTCGCCCGTTCACTTCCCAGCTTGGTACACACAGGGGTTTGGGCTTTTGTGAGAAAAGAGCGTAAAGGATTCCTTGAGGAGAAACGACCTTGGCCTCACCTGTATCCATGGAGAGCTCAGAATCCTGACATTCTCATCAAACATTTCCAGTATGTTTAGAAAATTGTGATCTTTGTAATCAAAACGATTCTGGAAAATAATGGAGCAGATCACATTGCAGGGAGCACAGCTCAGGATAAAAGTGGGATCACAGGGTGATGCTAAAGAATCAGAAACAATTTTAAAACACCGTTAAAATACACATACGAAGTGCTTTATTGATGAAATAACAGGTGAAGGTAATTTTAGAAACTTTAAAGCAATTTTTTCCTACAAATTCCCTAACAGCAAAATATTTAACACGCACAAAAGCAATACATCACTTTTACCTTGACCCGAGTATTCTGTTTCATTCTAGCTAGTTAAATAATGGCTTCCTGAAAAATATCCTTTGCCTTTATTTGTACCCTTTTCACCCAAGGTGCCTGTTAGTTTGGAGGAAAGAGAGAGGAAAAAAAAAATTTAAAGAGGCCATTTTTATGTCATTTCATAATTAAAGCTGTCGGTGCTGAAAATCATTTGTCTGCAAAATCTGTAAAAAATTAAGTGTTGGTATAGAGAAACAATGGGGACCTCAAAATGTTTTATGTATAATGAACAGTTGAAAGAATCATGTGTAGAAGCAACAGCGGGGAAACTAAAGAGAGGGAGATGGTGGGTGAATTCCTGTATTTGAAAAAAATAAGTGTAAAAAGGTAGGAAGCATTCATCTTGTCCATCAAGAAAAACTAATACAAGTGAATAATTATTATGAAATGGGTTGTTTTTTGTCTAAAATGAAATTACCATATGATCTCACCTGTAAGGGGAGCCTAGTGAACCAAAGAAACAAATGAGCAAAACAGAACCAGAGATGTGGAACGAAGGCACAAACTGACAGTGAGCAGAGGGGAGGGGAGAGAGGGAAAATGTGGGAAAGAAGGGGAAGGGTCTAGTCAAGAAACATGTATAAAAGACCCATGGTAATGGACAACGGGATGGAGACTGACTGAGGGAGTGGGGGGGATGGGTGGGGCAGAGGAGAGCAAAGGGGGAATAATGGGGACAACTGTAATTGATCAACAATTTTTAAAAAACAATAAAAAATTGAAAAATTTATATTTCAAACATAAACCCCAGATAAGTGCAACAAACAAAAAGGGTAAATTGGTAAATGGAGCTCTTTAATCTTTTATTTCAATGTTTAAAAATATTTCCCTCCTGGGGGGATCCAAGATGGCAGTAGAGAAGGTAGATGTTACACTCACCTCCAACCAGAACCAAACTGGAATTACAATTAAAATATAGAGCAATTTACCTGAATAACCAACTGAAGAGTAGCTGAAGAGGTGTCTTATAACCAAGGATTTACAGAATAAGCGGCATCAAGACTCGTAGCAAGGGCAGAGATGTGAAAAGTGCTGACTCTCTCTCACAAGCAGCAGCTGACTTTCTACAGGGGCATCTCAGCCCAGGGTTCCCCTGGAGAAGCGTGGCATCTCAACCCTCAACTGGGCTCTCCATCCCAGAGCACCAAGCCAGGAAGAGGCTCCCACATAACACCTGGCTGGGAAAAGCATCAGGGCGCCTGTCCACCGAGAGAGTCAGGAGTCCGCCAGAGATACAGGTGCCCTCTTAAACGGTCAATGCACAGAATCTCATTTCAAACACTCGCCTTGGGTTCCAGTGGAGGGAGGGTGCCATGGCCTAGAGTTGTGTGAGGAGAGACTGGGTTGTGGTTCTGAGGAGAGAGCGGAATGAACAGCCTCCAGGGTCCCTGTGTTGAGTCCCTGTCCCACATGGCAGACACCAATTTCTTGGTTGCAGCAATACCTCCATTTTCTGGACTCCCTGCCGCCCCACCCTGAAGAGCATCTGCCCAGATGAGAAGTCAGTTGACTGGGCCAACGGGTAGAGGTCTGGGCAGACACAGTGAGTGTCAATGACTGAGTCGTGTGGTTTTGGATAGGGGGACATCCCCCTTGCTACCTTCCTGTGAACCTGACCAGCACCACCCCTCACAGGAGATCCACTGGCCCCACTCTCCTGGCTCCCAGCAGCCCCACCCTCCCAACAGCTGGTGACCCCGCCCTGCCAGAGTCCACTCCCTCTACCTTCCCCAAAGTCTGACCAGCACCTCCCCCTTACAGAATACCCACTAGGCCCATCTCCCAACTTCTTGAGGCCCTGCTGTGCTGAGATTGGGCTCCTGGCAAAATATGTGACAGACCGAGTTTTGTGACTCCAGCATGGGGTCCATTTTTCCCTTGCATGCCAGACCAGTGGCAAGCCCTCCTTTCACATGGCAAAATCTTGGGACAGTTTGGGCCTGATAAACTCTGCTGGCAACGCCCTGACAACTCCCTGATATTCTGACCCAACACAAAGATATGCAAGCTCCCAGCAGGTGGCAGCCAGATTTCGTATACCCTGGGACATTTGCTGAGTGGTCTCAAAATCAACACTGGCACCAAGTCTGAACCTGTGTCAACCTGGCGAACACCACTCGCACCTTCCTAGTGACTGACTCACTGAGAAGCTACTGCATGCAACTCGAGTGCTGCCAGAGACTCTTTCAGTGACAGAGCCTAACAGGCAGCTGGCAGGCAGAGGGGGATCTCGGGATGCCTTGGGACTTTTGCTGACCTATCGCCGAGACCAGTGCTGGTAAAAGCCGGCCTTGGTGCACGGCTTGGTTCTTCCCACACACACCCAGGCCCAGCAGAGGGAGCCCAAACTGTGGATCACTTTATACCCCAAACAGGTTGCCCAGAGTCAGTGACAGGCAGCATCTGCAATTGGCCTACACCAGAGTCTCTCCCAAGAGGCTGCAGAACCAACACACCCAGTGGCAACTTCAGACATCTGAGCAGGATCCAGCTAGCTTCCCCAGCAGCGAAAGGGGGGCCTCAGCAGGCACCAGACCTTACTGAGGCAAATTCTGCTTTCCGTGGTCAGTACCTGCGCAGCAGCTTGTACTCTGTGGTTGGGATTGATGCTCTCAGTCAGCTGGCCTGAGGGGCGACCTCATGCACAAATGGGCCAAAAGCAATTGAAACTCCATTACAATACGAGGGCTCACACAACCCAAAGGAAGTCCACCCAGGTCAGGTAATCAAAGATATGGTGCCACTGGAAGTCATAGAAGATCTCCCTAATACATACAAACAAAGACAAAGAGGTAGCCAAAGGAGAGAAGAAACATGACCCAGATAAAAGAACAAGAGTAATCTGCAGAAAAAGAGTTATATGAAATGAGGTAAGCAATTCATCATTTATACAGTTCAAAAAATGGTTATAAGGATGCCTAAGGACCTTAGTGAAGACTACAACAGCATGATCAAGGGCATAGAAACCATAAAAAAGACCCAGTTGGAAATGAAGAATATAATATCTGAAATGAAGAATACACTGAAAGGAATAAAGAGTAGGTTGTATGGGGCAGAGGATCGAATCAATGATTTGGAAGACAAGGGGAAAAAAAAACCAATCAGAGAAGCAAAAGGAAAAAAACAAATTTTCAATAAGGATAGCTTAAGGGACCTTTGTGATAATGTGAAGCATAAGAAGATCCATATCGTAGGGGTATCAGAAGGAGAAGAGACAGAGCAAGGAATCCAAAACCTATTGGAAGAAATAATGACTAAGGCCTGGCCAGCATAGCTCAGTCAGTTGAGCATCGTCCCACTAAGCAAAAGGTCGCTGGTCCAATTCCTGGTCAGGGCACATGCCTCTGTTGTGAGCCTGGTCCCCAGCTGGGGTGCGTGTGAAGGGCGACTGATTGAGGTTGTTCTCACGAATTGATGTTTCTCTCCCTCTCTTTCTCCCTCCTTCCCCCTCTCTAAAAATAAATAAGTAAAATCTTTAAAATAAAATCATGACAGAAGACTTCACTAACCTGGTAAAAAAAAAAAGACACACAAGTCCAGGAAGTGAAGAGAATCCCAGACAAGATGAACCCAAAGAGGCCTATGCCAAGTCACATAATAATTAAAATGGCAAAGGTTAAGGACAAAGAGATTCTTCAAAGTAGCAAGAGAAAGTTCGTTACCTACAAGGCAGTTCCCACAAGACCGTCAGCTGATTTCTCAACAAAAACAATTCACACCACATGGAACAGGCATAAAATATTCAAAGTGTTCAAAAACAGTGACCTACAACCAACACTTTTTTACCTAGCAACGCTATCATTTAAAAGGGAAGGAAAAATGAAGAGCTTCCCCGAAAAACAAAAAGGCTGAAGGAGTTGTTACCACCAAACCGGTATGACAAGAAATATTAATGAGTCTTCTTGAAAAAGAAGAAGAAGGAGGAGGAGGAGAAGGAGGAGAAGAAAATAGAGGAACATAGTTCAACGAATAAAAGGGCTATAAATGCGTACCTATCAACAATCACTTTAAATGTAAATGGCTTAAATGCTCCAATGAAAAGATGGATGGTAGCAGAATGGGTAAGAAAACAAGACCCATATGTTTGTCTAAAAGAGACCCACCTCAGAATGAAAGATATACACAGACAAAAAGTAAAGAGATGGAAAAAGATATTTCATGCAAATGGGAGTGAAACAAAAAGCTGGAATAGTGATACTTATATCTGACAAAATAGACTTGAAAACAAAGTCTATAGTAAGAGACAAAGAAGGGCACTGCATAATGATATACACAACAATTCAACAAAAGAATATAACTCTTGTAAACATTTGTGCACTTAATATACGAGTACCTAAATATATAAAGCAAATTTTGATGGACGTAAAGGGACGGATCAATGGTCATAGTAGGGGATTTTAACACCCCATTGACATCAGTGGATAGATAGTCCAGACAGGAAAACAACACAGAAACAGCAGCCTTAAATGCAACTAGATTAGATGGATTAATTGACATCTTCAGATAATTACTCTAAAGCAGCAAAATATACATTCTTTTTAAGAACGCATAGAACATTTTTCTAGGGCAGGCCACTTGTTAGGATACAAAACAAGTCTCAATAAATTTAAGACGATGGAAATCATATCAAATGTCTTCTCTGACCACAATGGTATGACACTAAAAATCAGCCACAAGAAAAAAATAAAACAAAACAGGAAAACACACAGAGACATGGAGGTTAAATAACGTGTCAGTAAACAATGAGTGGGTTAACAATAAAATCAAGGAAGAAATCAAAAGGTACCTTGACACTGATGAAAATGACAGCAGAATAACACAAAATCCATCGGTTACTGCAAACTAACCCTAAGAGGGAAATTCATAGCATCACAGGCCTACCTCAAGGAACAAGAAAAATCTCAAATAAACAATCTAATTTTACACTTAGAGGAACTAGGGAAACAATAACAAAGTCCAAAGTGAGTAAAAGGAAGGGAGTTAAATAAAGATGAGAGCAGAAATAAACAAAACAGAGTCTAAAAGCACTGCAGAAAAGGTCAATGAAACCAAGAGCTGATTTTTTAAAAAGATAAACAAGATTGACAAAACTTTAAACAGCCTCTTCAAATAAAGGAGGGAGAACCCAAATAAATAACTTCAGAAATATAAGAGAGGTAACAACGGACACTAAAGAAATACAAAGGGTTGTAAGAAAATATTACAAAAAACTACATGCTAACAAATTGGAGTATTAGAATGAAATTGATAAATTCATTGAAACATATAACCTTCCAAAAGTGAATCACACAGAATCAGAAAGCCTGAATAGACAGATTACAACTAATGAAATCAAAACAGTAATCAAAAAACTCCCAATAATGTCCTTGACCGGATGACTTCACAGGTAAATTTTACTAAACCTTCAAAGAAGAACTAACACCAATCCTTCTCAAACTATTCCAAAAAATTAAAGAGAAAGGAAGACTCCCATGCTTATTTTAGGGGGCCAACAATAATTCCCAAGCCAAATAAAGCTACCACAAAGAAAGGAAATCGCAGTCCAATATCCCTGATGAGCATGCTTGCTAAAATCCTCAAAAAATAGGAGCAAACCAGATCCAGAAATACATTCAAAAGCTCATACACCATGATCAAGTGGGATTTATTCCGGGGATACAAGGTTGGTACAATGTTCACATAGCAGTGAACTTGATACATCACATAAAAAAAGAGAAATAAAATTTATATGACCCTATCGATAGATGCAGAAAAATCATTTGATAAAATTCAGCACTATTTATGATAAAACCTCTGAGCAATGTAGGATGACACCTCAACATAATAAAGGCTATATGTGACAAACCCATAGCCAACATCACACTGAACAGGCAAAACTAAAAGCATTTCTCTTCAGATTGGGAACAAAACGGGGATGTCTGCTTTTACTGCTTTTCTTCAACAAAGTACTGGAAGTCCTAGACACAGGAATCAGACAAGAAGAAATAAAAGGCATCTAAACAGGAAGGAAGAAGTAAAACTGTCATTATTTGCACATGCCATGAGACTGTATATAGAGAACCCTGAAGATTCCACCAAGAAACTACTAGAACTGATCAATGAATTCAGAAAGTAGCAGGATACAAAACTAATACCCACAAGTCATGTGCATTTTTATACACCACTTATGAACTATCAGAAAGGGAAACTAAGAAAATAATCCCATGGGATTGCATCAAAAATACCAAGGAATACATTTAACCAAGGATGTAAAGACTTATAGTTGGCCAATTATAAGACGCAGAAGAAAGAAACTGAAGAAAATACAAGTCAGTGGAGGCATAGACCATGTTCCTGGAAATGAAGAACTAACATCACTAATATGTCCATACAACCCAAAGCAGCCTATAGATTCGACGCAATTCCTATCAAGATACCAATGGTGTATTTAACAGAACTAGAACAAATATTCCCAAAATGTATATGGAACCAAGAAAGGACCTGCATAGCCACAGTGATCCTGAGAAAAAAGAACAAAGTGGAAGGCATCCCATTACCTAATATCAAACTATACTATAAGGTCATAGCAATCAGAACAGCATGGTACTGGCATAAAAACAGACACACACGGATCAATGGAACAGAATAGAGAGCCCAGAAATAAACCCACACCTTTACAGTCAATTCACATTTGACAGAGGAAGCAAGCACCTACAGTGGGGTAAAGATAGTCCCTTCCATTATTGGTATTAAGAAAATTGGACACATTGTGCAAAAAAAATGAATCTAGGCCACTTTCTTATACGATACACAAGCATAAATTCGAAATGGGGTAAAGACTTAAATGTTCAACTGAAAACCATAAATATCACAGAAGAAAACACAGGCAATAAAATTTCAGACATCTCTCATTGTTATATTTGTTTCTGATATATCTCCTGGGCAAGGGAAACAAAAGTAAATAAACAAATGGGACTACATCACGCTAAAAAGTTTTTGCACAGGAAAGGAAGCCATCAACAGATGAAACGACAACGCACTGAATGGGAGAACATATTTGCCAACAGTGCACCTGATAAGGGGTTAATATCCAAAATTGATAGAGAACTTACAAAACTCAACACCAAAAAAACAAACAATCCAATTAAAAAATGGGCAAAGGGGTAGACGCATCTCCAAAGAGGGCACGCAGATGGCCAACAGACATATGAAAAGGTGTTCAATGCCACTACTAATTAGAGAGATGCAAAATAAAACTTCAATGAGATATCACCTCACATCTTTCAGGATGGCTATCATCAATAGATCAACAAATGACAAGTGTTGGCAAGGATGTGGAGAAAAGGGAACCCTCGTGCACTGTTGGTGGGAATGCGGATTGGTACAGCTACTGCGGAAAGAGGCATGGATATACCTCAAAAAAAAATTAACAATGCATCTGCCTTTTGACCCAGTGATCCCACTTCTGGGAAGACATCCAAAGGAACCCAAAACATTAATTTGAAAGAATATAAGCACCCCTATGTTCATGGCAGCATTATTTACAATTGCAAAGATAAGGAACCAGCCCAAGTGCCCATCAACAGATGAGTTGGATGAAACAACTATGGGACATTTACATAATGGAATACTACTCGGCCATAGAAAAGAATGGCATCTTATCTTCGACAACAGCATGGATGGACCAGGAGAGTATTATGCTAAGTGAAATAAGCTGGTCAGAAATAAATACCACATGATTTCACTTATACGTGGAATCTAATGAACAAAGTAACAAACAAAATAGTAACAGTCTCATAGATACAGAGAACAGATGGACAGCTGTCAGAGGGGCAGGGGGTTAGCTGACTGGGTGAAAAATGTGAAGGGATTAACAAAAAAACCCTTGTAGACACACACAACTGTATGGTGATTACATAAGAAAAAAGCTTTCCTTTTGTGGTAGGAGATCTATGAAATAAAATTATTGCAATCACATGATTGTTGAGAGATCTCTGTGTGTCAAGGGATCCAAAATGCACATCTATAGATATAATTAAGAATGACTTGAGTTGCGCACATTATGCCAAATGGCACTAGGAAGATGGTGGAACGAGATGTCCCAGCCCTTGTTCTTCCACAGAAACGTGATTCAGCAATTATGTATGGATTAAAGTTCCTTTCCAAGATTTCTGGAATCCAGTGAAAGACTTGCAGGACCATAGCCTAACACGAAGCGGAGGATAGCCACGTTCAATCTGGTCACCAGCCCTGGCCAGGGTGGCTCAGTTGAAGGAGCATTGTCCCACACACAAAGGGTCATGGGTTTAATTCCCAGTCAGGGCCCATACTGAGGTTGCAGGTTTGGTCCCCTGTCAGGGAGCATATGAGAGACAACTGATCGATGTTTCTCTCTCACATCGATGTTTCTCTCCCTCTCTCTCCCTCCCTCACCCTCTTCAAGCATGTCCTCGGGTGAGGAAAACAGAAACAGGTAACAAGAGCAATTTCACTGTTCCTGCATCAGCACGTCTCCCCAGCAGACACAACTCATTTCTGGAAGACACTGCCTCAGGTCTCCGTCACAGGGAGGAGGATGGAGCACACTTTCAACGTGGCAGTTGTCCAGTAGGCTGCAGAGGGACTGGTTTCTCTCACCTCCCTTGGTGCACTGATAGCCTGGGTCCACTGAGAATAAAGGAGGAGGGAATTGCGTCTGGCTGCAGCCAGCTTGGCTTGGCACAAGCTAAAAAAGGCACACAACTTGAGTCTCTTCCTTCCAGGGGAAAGGAGAGAAATGGAGTGTGCATCTGGTGTCCTGGCTTTTTGGAGGCTTCCCAAAGGGACTTCTATCTGTCTAGGCTGACTTAGGGCATTTCTATACACTAACAAGAAGCTCTCTGAAAAAGAAATAAAGAAAAAGTCACATTTTAAACAGCAAAGGATTAGAATATTTGGGAATAATTTTAATGAAAGAAATGAGAGATCCATACACTTATCTCTTATAAGACGTAGGTAAAACTAATTGAAGAAGGCAAAAATAAATGGAAAGATATTCCATGTTCATGGGCAGGAAGAATTAATAGTCTTAAAATGTCCGTATTACTCAAAGCCATTTATAAATTCAATGCAATCTGTATCCAAATTCTAATGGCATTTTTAAACAAAAATAGTAAAAACAATCATAAAATTTGTATGGAACCACAAAAGACTCCAAATACCCAAAGCAATCCTAAGTAAGAAGAAGAAAGCTGAAGGCATTAAACATCCTGATTTTAAATTACGTTAGACTTAAATGAAAACAGTATCATCACCACAGCATGGGTGGAACTGGAACGCATTATGCTAAGTGAAATAAGACAGGTGGTGAAAGACAAGCCCCATACGATTTCACCCAAAAGTGGAACCTAAGCAACGAAACAAGCCAATGAGCAAAACAGAACCAAAGACGTGGAAATAAAGAACAATCTGACAGTGACCAGAGGGGAAAGGGGAGGAGGGTGATGGGGAGGAGATGGGGAAGGGGCAAGAAAAGGAACACGAACAGAGGACTCATGGGCACGGGCAATAGGGAGGACTGACTGTGAGAGTGGGGAGGGGACGGGGTAGGAGTGAGCAATGGGGAAAACGCAGGACAACTGTAACTGAACAATAAAAAAAAAAAAAATTAAAAATAGTATCATACTGGTTTTAAAACAAACTTAGACTAGTGAAATGGAACCCAGAGCGCAGAAATAAACCTACACATGTACAATCAGCTAACATTTGATAAGGGAGGCAAGAACACTCAGTGGAGAAAGCACAGTCTTTTCAATGAATGGTGCTGGACAGCTGGATATTTGCATGCAGATGAATGAACAGGAGCACTATCTGACTCCACTCACAAAAATTAACTTGATGTGGATTAAATACTTAAATGTAAGACCTGAAACCATAAAACTGCCAGAAGGTAACCTAGAGAAAAGTCCCCTTGACCTTGGTCTTGGCAATGACTTTCTGGTTATGACACGAAAAGCACAAGCAATAAAAGCAAAAAATTTTTAACAAATTAAAAAAGTCCATATAAACATTTTTATATGTTTATATAAAACATATACAAAACATTTTATATGTTTATATAAAACATACAAAAACAGGTGGAAATACATCAGACTGAAAAGTTTTTTTGCACAGCAAAACAAAGTATCAACAATATGGAAAAGCAAACTACGATTTGGGAGAAAATATTTGCAAACCATGTATCTGATAAAGGGTTCCTATCCAAACTGTATACAGACTGAGATAAGTCAGTAGAAAAATATCCAATTAAAAATGAGCAGAGGAACTGAATGAACATTTTTCCAAAGAAGACATATAAATGGCCAACAGGTACACAGAAAGGTGCTCAAGACACCATCAGAAAGATGCAAAATCAAAACCACAATGAGATACCACCTCACATCTATAGAATGGCTATCATCAAAAAGCCAAAAGACAGGACCCAAGATGGCTGCCGAAGAGCTGGAAGCTCCACCCACTTGCTCCCTGATGCAGACTGATCTTGAAGCTAAACCACAGAGCAGCCAACTGAAAAAATCCAGGGGAGGGTGAGTGAGAGCACGTGTGAGTGAGCATAGGCAGAGACAGTGTGTGAGTGGGTGGGAGTCCGCCCGCCTGCTGGGCACTCAGCAGCGGACAACCCTGGCTCTCCTCATGGAGCACCTACCCTTGCCATAGCCCAACCTGCCACTTGTGGTTGCACAGAGTTGGGGCAGCTGCAGAGCAGCTCAGGAGCCTACACTCTGGGAGTGGAGGGACATGGGAGCAAGCTCGCCCTAGGCTGAGAACCACTGGCGGGAGCGATGCATGCAGCAAGTGCACTGTGTCACTGCCCTGTGTTATGGCCTCACTTCAGGCCTCTTCCCAGAGCCATCTGGGAGATTCCCAGAGAGAAACTCTGTCTAAAACT
This sequence comes from Mormoops blainvillei, assembly GCA_004026545.1. Taxonomy (NCBI): domain Eukaryota; kingdom Metazoa; phylum Chordata; class Mammalia; order Chiroptera; family Mormoopidae; genus Mormoops; species Mormoops blainvillei. The sequence continues at coordinate 16,687 of PVJD01013538.1, forward strand.
ATCAGAGGTCTGACAGGCTTGGCCAGCCCTGACCAAGAGAGATGTAGAGATTTGTGAGGTGAGGGAGCCCATGGAGGATAGGTCCTGGCAGTGCTTGGCGCTTAAATTTTTTCTCTCTTGCTGCGACTAGTTTCTATTCTGTACTCTTACTCTTTCTCCCCTCTCCAGCTTATCAGAACCTTTTTACTTGTCATTAGTCATCTCACATCCTTTCTCCCGCTCTTCAAAGCCCCTTATTCTCTCTCCACCTTTATCAATCTGTGCTCCTTGGTTGTTGATATGGTGGCTGTTGCATTTCTTCAATTTTATCTTTAGATCTTCACTATTTTTGCATTTCAAACCTCCAGTTTAACATTCCCCACTCCTATGCTATCTGTCTTCCTCCTGCCCTTTTTTTCATTTTCAAGAGAGTAGGCCAATAACAGCTAGTGAAATTGAAGCAGTAATCAAAAAACTCCCAACACACAAAGCGCTGGGCTGGATGACTTCACAGGAGAATTTTACCATACATTTATTTTTTTAAGATTTTACTTCTTTTATTTTTAGACCATACATTTAAAGAAGAGCTAACTCCTATGCTTCTCAAACTATTCCAAAAAATTCCAGAAGAGGGAAGACTCTCAACCTCTTTTTAAGAGGCCAATATTATCCTAATTCCCAAAGCAGGTAAGGACACAACAAAGAAAGAAAACTACAGGCCAATACTGCTGATGAACATAGATTCTAAAATCCTCAACAAAATATTGGCAATCTGGATCCAGCAATACATTAAAAAGATCAGACACCATGGTCAAGTGGCATTCATCCCAGGAATGCAAGGAAGGTACAATATTCACAATCAATAAATGTAATACACCACACGAACAAAACGAAAGACAAAAATCACATGACCAAATCAATAGATGCCGCAAAAGCATTTGATAAAGTACAGCACCCATTTATGATAAAAAACACCCAGCAAAGTGGGAATAGAAGGAGCATAGCTCAACTTGATATTGGCCATATATGAGAAACCTTAGGCCAACATCCTACTCGACGGGCAAAAACTAAATATTTCCCTTTAAGATCAGAAACAAGCAAGGATGTCTAAGCAAACTAAGCAGAAGAAAAAAGGAAACATAGATATGGAGAACATTGGCATGGTGGCCAGTGGGGAGGGGCGGTTGGGGGAGTGGAGGAAAAGGTGAAGGGATTAAGAAGTACAAATTGGTAGTTACAAAATAGGCAGGGGGGTGTTAAGTGCAAGTATAAGAAATGGAGTTGCCAAAGAACTTATAGGCATGACCTATGGACGTGAACAAAGAAGGGGGGATGGCCAGAGGAAGTGGGTATGCTGAGTGGAGGGGGACAATGGGGGAAAATTGGGACAGCTGGAATAGCATAATCAATAAAAAATAAAATAAAATAAATCAAAAAGAAAAAATGAATGTAATGCATCCTAACATCTGTCAGAGTGGCCATTCCTAGGAATGAAGGAAGGAACAAAGGAAGGAAAGAAGGGAGAGAGAGAGAGAAAGAGATAAGAGCGGAGGAAAGGAGGAAAGAAAGAAAAAAGAAACAAAGTCAGTTTTGGTGAAGATGTGGAGAAATCAAACCCTTGTACACAGTTGATTGAATATAAAAAAATGCCGCTACTGTGGAAAACAGTATGGGGGATACACCCCACGAATTAGAAATGAAATTACCGTATGACCCAGCAAACCCACTTCTGAGTGTCCAAAAGAATTGGAAGTGGGGTCTCGAGGAGATATTTGCATTCCTGTGCAGCATTATTTACAGTAGCCAAGAGGTGTAAATAAACTAAATGTTCATCAATAATAGTGGATAGATAAATTGTGGCAAATACACATACTAGAACATTATTCAGCCACTACAAAAGGAAATCTTATATACTACACATTGATGAAACTTGAGGACGTTATGGTGAGTGAAATAAGTTGATCATAGGACCAGTAATGCGTGATGCCACTCATGAAATGTCCAAAGTAGTCAGACTCTCAATGTGTACAGAGTTTCAGTTATGCAAGATGAAAAGTTCTAGTGACATGTCACCTAATAGTGTGTGATAGTTAACAATGCTGTGAGGTACGTTTCATAGTTTGTTAACAGGGTAGGTCTCATATTATGTGTCTTTTAACTTTATTTTTATTGTTGACACTATTATAGATGTCCCCATCTCCCCCTTTGCCCATTTCCTCCCAGCCCCAACCACTCCTTCTCTCTGGCCATCACCGCACTGTTGTCTATATCTGTGTGTCATGCATATATGTTCTTTGGCTAATCCCTTCACCTTCTGGCATCAGGTGCCCCGTCTCTGCTCCCCTCTGACAGCTGTCAAGTCTGTTCCATGTATCCAGGCCTCTGCTTCTATTTTGTTCATCGGTTTATTTTGTTCACTATATTCCACATGTAAGTGAGATCATATGGTATTTGTCTTTCTCTGGCTTATTTCATTTAGAATAATCTCCAGGTCCATCCATGGTGTTGCAAAAGGTAAGGTCTCATTCTTTTTCTATGGTGGTGTAGTATTCCATTGTGTGAGTGCATCATGGCTTTTTTATGCACTCATCTACTGATGGGCACTTGGGCTGTTTCCGGATCTTGGCTATTGTAAATAACGCTGCAATGAACATAGGGGTGCATATATTCTTTCAACTTAGTGGTTTGGAATTCTTAGGATATAGTCCCCAAAATGGGATTGCTGGGTTTGAAAAGGCAGATCCATTTTTAATTTTTTGAGAAAACTCCTTACTGCTTTCCACAGCGGCTGTGCCAGTCCATATTCCCACCCACAGTGCGCAAGTTTCCTTTTCTCCACATCCTCGCCAGTGCTTGTTTGTGACTTATTGATGATACCATTCTGACATGTATGAGGTGATGTCTCATTGTGGTTGTAATTTGTATCTCTCTGATGATTAGTGACATTGAGCATTTTGTCATGTCTATTGGCCATCTGCATGTACTCTTTGGAGAAGCAGGGCCTTTGTCCATTTTTTAATTGGGCTGTTTGTCTTCCTGGTTTCAGTGGTATACATTCTTTACAAGTTTTGGAAATTAACCCCTTGTCAGACATATCATAAGCAAATGTGTTCTCCCATTCAGTGGGACCCTTTCCCGTTTTGTTGGTGGTTTCTTTAGTTGTGCAAAATCTTATTAGTTTGATGTAGTCCCGTTTGTTTACCTTTTCCTTTGTTTCCCTTGCTCTAGAAGTCATATTGGCAAAAATATTGCCACAAGAGATGTCTATAACTTTACTCCCTGTTTTCTTCTAGGGCTTTTATAGTTTTACAACTTACATTTAAGTCCTTGATCCTATCTGGGTTTCTTTTTGTGGATGTGTTTTTTACTATAAAATTTTTTGAAGCATGGGGAGGTAATGGCATAAAAGGAAACATGGAGTTAGCTGTTTTTAGGCCAGGCTTTGTGAAACATTCCAGGGCTGTAAGCTTTAAAATGACTTTTATTGTAGCCTGGCAGGTAGAGGATCTTTTGAAGAGCCTGGGAATTTCTTTGCCTGTATTTGATTCACCAGTGAAATATGATTTTCAGTTTTTCCTTTCCCTCAATATGAAAGAAAGAATTTAAAACAAGTAATTTGTAACCCAATCTAAAAATCAGAGTCATTTTGACAAGCACTTTACAGGTCATTACACCTGGCCATGGTAGGCAAATAATTGCCATTACTTGTTACCAAAATCCAGCAAAGTTGGGCCAAAGTTTCGCAAACTGAAAACAGAGACAAATTCCACTTTAGAAGGCAGGGTTACTAGTTATTCATAACAGTTGAAATCTAGTTAAATAAAACATTTTATAACTTGGTATTTGTGTACTGGGAAGAATTAAAATGTAGCACATATAAAAATACATAAATCAATACAGTAAATAATTGTATTGACAAAGAGTAATCAACGCTCATGTTTTAAAATAGTGCCCTTGTTACAGAGAAATCATAATTGATGAGAATTGCATGAAGACATGCCTAAGCGTTGAAAACCGTACATGGCGTCATTATCGGCCAGAACCGCAGGCCTGGGTCATGAAAGCCACTCTCAGAGACAACTGTGAGGCCGACCATATAAGTACAGGGAAATTTAATGAAAGCACATGTCACTTGTTACATGCTCCATAAGGTGTGATGAGTCATTCTCACCTTGTCCCCTTGACAAGTACCACCTGGTGAAAGGCTCTGGAATAAATAGCCCACATTTATGCTATAGGAAAAACAGTGTTCCCTAACTTTTTCAATAAATGACTCAAAATTATTTTTTGTGATCTCAGGTTTGAAAACAAACAATGTTCAGGGGAACAGAGGATTAAATGACCCTTCCTACCCATACTATCTGAACAATCGTGGGTGTAAGTGCAAGGAGCATAAACACAACCCTCCCTCCTCCACAAGGGGGCGGACACCCCCACCCACTTAAAGACTTGGTCTCCCTGGAAATGCCTCCAAGGACGCGGCTAGGGAACTCAGCAGTCAGCTAAGGTCAGAGTTACAGCGTGTAGGACCACCCACCATTGGTCTTTCTCAGCTCCTCCGCGAGGCAGCGGGCTTCCTCTTGAACACAGTCCTCAATGCTCCTCTTGCCCACTCCCAAATTCCGCAGGGTCATGAGGGAAAAGCGCCGCAACTCTTTCCATTCATTTCCATTGCTGAAAGCGATTCCTCCTAGGAGGGGGAAAGAGAAACTGGCAGGGAGATGGTAGGCAAAGAGGAGGAAGCTCACACTTGGCAGCCATATGCATGGGCCAAGCTCTGGTGAAGAGATTTTCAAATTCCTGTTGTCCACCCTCTCCACCCCATTAAAGTACTGAACATATATGGGCACACAGGCACCTACCTTTGCTTTGCTTTGCTTTTTCAGTCACCGGGGAAGATCCTCTGCCCGAAAACTCCTCACCCTGGTCAATCAGGGCTTCCTTCACTGCCTGATATCCGTGCAGCACCACAGTGGGCCTCCTGCCAAAGTACACAGTGAACACCGGGCCGTAGACTTTTGAGAGCTGGTGAGTGGAGGGGGATGCAGATATTAGCAAAGAAGTCCCTGTTTGACAATATGTTGTGCCTCATGCAAAATGATATTATCATCCTGTTTTAATGTTTTTTTCTGTGACACAGCCCAACCTATTTCTGAAGCGGATACATCAATATGACGGTGACTCTGAATAGCTGCCACTATGTGCCTGTCAACGGCCTTCATAATTTGTACACATGCTACAATTAATCCTCAAAACAGCATCGTCAGCAGGTTCATTTGCCCCAAATACAAATGAGGAAACTGATGTCAGAGAATTCCAATTCATTGTCAGCTCCCCTAGCTACTGTGTAGATCAAAATGGAACCCCTTCTTATGCGACCTCTGATACTTGAGTAATATGAGGGGGACCCCCTAAAAAACTGGAATTATCTTCTGGAGCGCAGACCCCTTATACTACAGGCATCCTCTACCAGGTGAATGTTCTAGGAACCCATCTATATCAGTGTACCAGCTGGCATTTTTGTGAGAGGCTGTGTTTGGCTTCAGTGAATTTTTTTTGAAGGCTCTTTCAACATATTTGCCCATTTCATAATGTGTGACCTACAAGCACACCTGCCCACATTGTGCTGAGCGCTCAGCAGTTTTTGACCAAAAACAGCATGACGCCCATGCCCCACCCTCCCTATTCACCCGATCTCACCCTGAGCCACTCCCCACCCCACCTCCGAATGGAATAAGTTCTCAAAGGAAAATGTTTTGTCAGTGTAGGAGCGGTGAAACAGAAAATGGCAGAAGTACTAAAAGGTATCAAAATCAATGAATTAAAAAACTGGTTTGTTTCCTTTAATGTATTTTATTGATGATGCTATTAAAGTTGTTCCAGTCTTGTTCCCTTTGCCCCCCTCCACCCCGCACCCCTATTCCCTCCAGCAGTCCATCCTGCCCCTTAGTTCATGTCCATGGGCAGTGCATATAAGTTCTTTGGCTTCTCCATTTCCTATACTGTTCTTAAAATCCCTGTCTATTTTGTACCTCCCAATTATGCTTCTTAATCCATGCACTTTTTCCCCCATTCTCCTCCTTTCCCCTCGCAGCTGATAACCCTCCAAATGATCTCCATGTTTATGATTCTGTTCCTTTTCTGGTTGTTTGCTTAGTTTAGTTTTTTTAGATTCAGTTGTTGATAGTTGTGAATTTGTTACCCTTTTAATGTTCATAGTTTTGACCTTCTTTTTCTTAAATAAGCCCCTTTATCATTTCATGTAATAATGGCTTGGTGATGGCAAACTCCTTCAGCTTTACCTTGTCTGGGAAACACTTTATCTGCGCTTCAATTCTAAGTGATAGCTTTGCTGGATAGAGTAATCTAGGTTGAAGGTCCTTGCTTTTCATCACTTAGAATGCTTCTTGCCAGCTCCTTCTAGCCTGCAAAGTATCTTTTGAGAAATCAGCTGACAGTCTTATGGGAACTCCTTTGTAGGTAACTCTCTGCTTTTCTCTTGCTGCTTTTAAGGGTCTCTCTTTATATTTAACCTCTGGCATTTTAATTATGATGCGCCTTGGTGTGGTCCTCCTTGGGTCCATTTTATTTGGGACTCTCTGTACTTCCCGAACTTGTATGCCTATTTCCTTCGCCAAATTAGGGAAGTTTTCTTTCACCATTTTGTCAAACAGCTTCAATTTCTTACTCTGACTCTTCTCCTTCTGGCACTGCTATGATTCAGATGTTGGTATGTTCGGAGATGTCACACAGGCTTCTTATACTGTTCTCGTTTATTTGAATTCTTGTTTCTTCTTGCTGTCTGGTTCAATGCTTATTTCTTCCTTATGTTCTGAATCATTGATTTGAATCCAGCTTCTTCTCCTTCACCCTTGGTTCCCTGTAGAATTTTCTTTATTTCACTTAATGTAACCTTCATTTCTTCCTTTATGTTGTTGCCATACTCAATGAGTTCTTTGAGTATCCTGACAACCAGTGTTTTGAACTCTGCATCTGATAGGTGGGTTATCTCCGTGTCAATTAGTTCCATTTGTGATCCACTGGCATTACTGTCACAGAGGAAGGTGAGCACCACAGAGGCAGCGCCAGGACCAGCGTCATTGCAGGAGTGGACGATTTTGTGCTGGCCGAGGCCAAAGGATCCTGTTTCTAAGACGCTGGCCCCGACAGCTATTTTTCTTTCATTCAGTTACACTGTTCCTAATCCCAGAGTCTCTTCCTTGACATCAGGCTTAATTTGCTTCCTCAGAGAAGTATAGTTTTTATGGCTATTCTGAACAAAACACTTTGTTTATATAGTAGATGACTTTCAAACAATTAAATTGGTTGGGGTGACATTACTTAATAAAATTATATAGGTTTCACATGGGCCATTCTATGATCCATCGCCTGTTCATTGCACTGTGTGCCCAGCACCAAAAGTCAAGTCTCATTCTGATGAATTCTTGAATGAAACCCTTACCATTTACTTCCAGCTAAAAATTATAGCAAATGCAAGGGAAACTAAAAAGGGCAGCAACTCTCTTGTGTTTTGCTACCTTATTGTTTCTAGCATGCAGAGACCTAATGTACCTCAGTCACAAAATGCATGATTTTACTTCACTATTCTTGTAGATGAGGAACAAAAAATAAAACTCCACAGGGAGTATTTGCTTTACAATTACATGCAGAATAGTTTTACTTGAATGTCTTATGGTTTATTCAAATATATTTTAATAAATATAATTTATTTAAAAGTTATATTTAATATATATTTTATATTAAATATATTATATATTATATTAAATATAATAGAAAATTATATTTAATATAACTTTTAGAAGTTATATTAAAATATATTTTATTCAAATATATTTTAATAAATATATTTTGTTTAATAAGCATATTTTATTTATTTACTTACCCTATGGAAACTGCTGGAGGAAATAAAATATACTCACATTGCTTAAGGATTTGCTGATGTTCTTCACATCCAACTGTAGCATATTTCCAATAATTGGCAGAGGTATGGGGCCAGGTGGCAGTTTTCCTTTTCCAGAGCTTTGTTTCCACAGGGAAAGGAGAAGCAAACAGGAGAGGCAGAGCACCAGGGCCACACCGGGGTCCATTGTAACCGTCTCTTCCTACTGTGTCAACAGGGAGCGTAAAATCCAAACGTTTATAACCCGCTCCACTACCCAGCATTGTCTTTTTGACTCATAGGGTGATTACTCAGCTCGATCTATTTGCTTTGGTCTTTCTTTTCCGGGTGCCCCACTGTCGATATTCTGAGTAACAGATTTGAGGTAGAGCCAAACTGCTGTTATTTACTTTTAAACACCACACGTGCTCGAGAACCAGAGAAGTAAACGTTTTGATCAAAAAAAAAATTGCTCAGTACTCTGGATTCTCAGATTAATGACCAATGGAGACTTTATAACTTTGGGGGAAACCCTAGTATATAAAAATGTTTATACTTTCATGCTTTTTTTTCATTCTTTTGATGTATTGTACATATTAAAAGCTACTTTTCGAGATGGCACATTGGCAGGTTTAATGTTTACTGACACTAGGGATATTTAAAACAAACTGTTTTTGAAAGCTTGATTGTCCAGAAAGAATGAGGGAAAAAGAGAGTCTTTCAACAGCTGGAAAGAGTAATTTTTCATAAAAGTTTAAAAGGAAGAATACCCACACAAACCATTGTTGATAAAGAAATGAGTCTGTTTCAAATAAAAATATAAATTTAAATGAGGTAATATTATAAAACATCAAAACTAGCTAAATGACATGCACAGTTGCTTAATAATATGAGAGGAACAGCAGTGGAACTTAACTGTGATAGGATTTATCAATAATAAATAAACGTTTTTAGTGCCAATTGTGCAGAAAACTTTCTCAAAGCAAGTTCGCAAGCCATCATTCTGGTCTGTACAAAATCGGCCTCCGTTCTGTATATAACCTGTATGGTATAACTATGAGTTCAACTGCTGTGATGAATGACAATTTGCAAATCGTAAATATACATTTACGATGAGTTATGTGTCCCATTTCTCTCTTGGCAGCTCATGTTTCCAGGAAAGTCCACAAGGGAGAACAGGACTGGCTGTGCATCGCTGTCTCCTGCTGAAGAGCCTGTTCCTTGGCTCTAGTATAGCGGCAAATTGTTCTCTTTTCCACGAAGCTACTGAGAAGATCATGAACTTCAGTTTTTCCCTCTGATACCTTCTGCCACGTTGCCAGATTCCTCCTCAGCTTCCAGGGCAGCTACTGTCACCTTGCCTGCGCGGCACCGGCACTATAGCTCTCACTAAGTTCATGCTGCCCTTGCATCTTCTTTTCCAAAGCAGATTTCATTTGTGTAAGTAATTCATACTTATCTATAACAGTGAGCCTTTTGGCTTACAGCTGGGCTTCAAAAGCAGACTTTTTTCCTTGCTAGCTGCTCAATACTTTTTAGTAAGTCGTCCTTGTCAGTAACAATTTGTTTCAGTTGAGGCAACGTAAGAACCTGTTTTAGCAATATCGCTTCTTGTTCGTTCACGTCTGTAAGTTGTGACACACTTAGTTCTGCGAGTTCTGGAAGTACATCAGGGACATCTGGCATCTTGTAACCAAAACCACTTTGGTTCACCTGTGCTGAAGTGTCTGCTGTGGGAACGGGTAATGGCGGATTTGAAAGGACACCAAATGAAGGAGCAGCGGGGTTGTCTGTTGTATAATTTGTCGTTGATGAAGAAACAGTGTCTGCAACAGATAAAGAACTGACAGCCCTATTAGCTTCTCGCGGGGGATATGGAGGAATAAATGGAAAACGCCGAGAGGCATCAGGAGGCATCGCACCTGGGCTACTGTATGGGTACGGAAATGCTGCAGAAAAGGAGGTCAAGGAGGATTCGTCCAAAACTCATCCCATAGACTCTGAATAATTTTTCCAAGGTCTGAGTGCAAGCCACTGAGCAAGTTGGATGCCACATCTTTCTGTATTTCAGCTATGCCGGAGGGGGAGCCCTGGAGTGACCCTATCAGGTGCTCCTCTGCTGTTGGAGGCTGGCGAGGCCGCGGAGGACCCAGCCGCGGAGGAGGAGGCGCTCCTGGTCAGGGGGAAGAGCCGGAGCACCCGCCACGGGTCCCCGGGCCAAGGCCCTAGGCCGTTCTGACCTGCTTCACGCAGCTGCTCATCCTGGCAGTTCTCCAGCGACCGAGGAGGAGCAGGCGTTCACGCCCTGGACCCAAGTGCTGGGCGGCTGCGTCTTCTCTAAGCAAGCCCGGCTGAGGGTGCTTGGGTGTTGGGGAGCGCGGGGCATGACTGCCGGTGGCGTCCGAAGAGAGGGGACTCGTGGCCCTGGACAGGCCACCCCTCTACCTCTCTACCCTTTAATGTTTTATCAAAAGCTAGTATACTTTATCCATGAAAATGAAAGCCTTTTGAAATGCTCTGGTGTACCATGCTAACAGCATAACGAGCTACACATAAACTAGGGAACTTAACTCATTAATCTTGAATGGCCAAATTGCATCGTTCTAATTTACTAACTAGCTAAGTAAATTTACACATGCGTTTTTACATCAAACTCTACCTCCACCGAAGAAAACACTGAAAAGGGAATGAATATTAATGTTTCAAATGGGGAAAAGAAAACTCAGAACAGGACGCCCAGCCAGTGTCACAGAGCTCATAAGTCACAAAACTGGGACTGGAAATCATGTTTTCTAATGCTTGCCGTGGTGCCCTACGGCTGCCTCAAGAACAACTTTAGGGAAATAAGACCAACCCCCATAACATTAGCTTCTCTGAGGGTGCATACCACTGACTGTTCACTAAATAACAGGCGTTACGTTAAATAGGAGCCCTTACTTGACTCCAAGGATAGAAGGACTACAGGGTGAAAAGAGAAGAAATGAAAGACAGAGATTCTCCCCCCTCCATTCTCCATCACTGAGGGGAGAACCCATGTCAGAGAAGCTCTGGGGGGAGTCTGGTAAAACCAGTCGCCTCTCAGTCACCTCCAGACACGCAGCTGCTTCTGTGGCTTTATTGACCTGTCATCGTCAGAAATGATGTAATGACACATGCCCAGCAAGGAAGGGAAATTTTAGACAGGACCACAGTATGGATTCAGTGGAGGATGGAAGGCAGGGACATCATTGAACAACCCACAGGACGAACCAGCGTAATACGCAAACCCGATCAAGGAACATTTAATGATCGTGCAGATCCAGATATCACTGCGAGATACACCTTACTAGATCACTAGTAGTAATGTTTGTACAAAGGCTTACTCTGTAAAGATACCAAAGTGTTTGTCCTAACGATGTCAATATGATTATTTCTAAGTTCTTTAATAAGGAAAATTAAGACTTATCAAGACTTCATTTATTCAATGTTTTATCCCTCACATTAACAGGGAGACTGAGAAGTTACAAAGCTTTCACACCTGTCACATCTCTTTTGATACACCCAGTTACCTTTGCTGAAGGAAAAATTATGCCCAGTTGAAGCATGAGGAAGCTGGCCTCAAAGTTGCAGCACCAGGCCAAGGACACAGAGTCCTGCACACTTCCTTACAAGTAAACATTCAGTTCAAGAAAGATCTCCAGCATTTACTGAGTGTGTACTGTGTATGAGTTAGTGTTCTGTGACTTATCTTAATCAGTGACTATCGAATGAACATTAACCGAGTCAATATTGCAGAACCGGCTGACGAAAACAAGGGTCAGAAGAGTAAAGTGTTGTAAACTCTGGAAGTTGATGAGTCCAGTTGTTGACAAAGCGTTTATCCAAGACGAAGAGCCGCACTGATTTGCTGCCTCAGTAACAGAGCTCTGGGCTCTAGAAAAGCCATGATACCAAGTCTTGGATGAAGTGAACTCAGTGGCTCTATTTTCATATAACACATCAGTCTTTGAGAAATCCCTCACTCTCTGAAACAACTATGTATCCCCGGCTCATCTTGTATCCGCCCACCCCAGCTCTCTAGTTGGCCATTTCTCCAAGGACCACGGTTCTTAGTTAAAGTGTGGCTTAGAATTCAAGATCTGTGAACTAAGTGTGCTCACTGTTGTGGGTGTCATAGCCACCAGGCTTCTCAATGAACTGAACTAGGGAATATATACACTCTAGTTTGTGAGTGTGTGTGTGTGTGTGAGTGTGTGTATACATATTATCTACATGTACTTGGTACTTTGAATTCAGTCTGCTATATCCTATCCTAATCCAACACAACAGGGTTTCTTTCCCTCTCTGTATTTATACCTCCCTTTCCCAACAGGGATGAACTTGTCTCCCTTTACCCTTTCTTTCTTCCTTCCTTCCTTCCTTCCTTCCTTCCTATCTTTCTTTCTTTCTTTCTTTCTCTCTTTCTTTCTTTCTTTCTTTCTTTCTTTCTTTCTTTCTTTCTTTCTTTCTCTCCTTCATCAATTACCTTATGGAACCAATCCTTTATGTCTGTCACCAAACCCTCCCCTGGGTAAGGATGTTCTCCTTACATTACTTGGGCTGCAACAATCACACCAAGTCACCTCCCAGTGGACCTCCACCTTGTCCTGATGCAGCCCAGTACTCCGTGACAGACCGCTCCAGGTGTGGACACTGCTTGCGCTCTGATACTCTACCCAGGGGCACCCATCGGAGAGGGAGCCCTTATTCTCCTGCTCAGACTCTGATTCCCCAAGTCAAACAACCACCCTCGTGTGACCACTCTCATCTGCATGGGTGAACTTTGGCTCCCTGTTGAGCAGCTTCCCCCACCTGTCCTTGTAGGTGCCCGCCTCACCTCTCCTGGTTGTAACACCCCATGCTTGACTGCCCATCCATGAGGATGCCCTCCTCTTTGTCCTCAACTTTAGGTCCCATAGCAAAGCAGGCTTATCCTCTGCATCTATACCCTACGTCCCCCTCTCAAGCTCTGACACCCCAATAAATGAACAATAAATAGGTCAATCTCCAGCATAAAAGTACAATTTTAAAGGGACATAAGCCTTGAAAAGACAATTCACAAAGAAATAAAAGCACAAGGAGTACATACAAAAGTGATCTGCATCATTATACGCCAAAGGAATACTAATGAACCAAATGGGATACCGGCCGTGGCTAGGGGCCTCAGTTGGTTGGGGCATTGTCCCATACACCAAAAGGGTGTGGGTTCGATCCACGTGTAGGGCACATATCTAGGTTGCGGGTTCACTCACGGGTCAGAACATGTACAGGAGGTAACCGATCGATGTTTCTCTCTCTCTCTGTTTCTCTCCACTTCTCTCTCTCTCTCCCTTCTTCTCTCTCTAAAATCAGTAAACATATTCTCAGGTGAGGAGAAAAAGAGTATGAGTCCTAGAATACATTGTTGAAATAAGATCGACAATAGATTTACTGTTAGAGACATTACTTGAAAGCAATCATAAAGATGAGACATAAAAGCATGGAATGAGGCTCCAGGGAAATATGATGTGAAAGAATGTTAATGTGGCAACATTAGTAACCGGCAAAGTGGGATGCAGGTGAAAAGTGTTCCTGCGGACATATTATACATTGGCAAAAGAAATGTATATGCATCTAACAACATAGTGCCAACACATATAAAGCCCAAGCTAAGATTATTAAATTCACAACTGTAATTGGAGATTTTAACACATTTCTCAGAAAGTAATCAAGCAGAGCAAGCAGTAGAAAAATAAGAAATATTTAGAAGATGTGCATAAATTTATTGAACAGGAATATGACCCTCAATAGAGAGAAATTTATATGCAATGCTTAGAAAATATACATTATCTTCAAGTAAAAACGGGAACACTTACAAAATCGACCATGTGCTAGGCCACCAATGAAGCATCAATATACTCTAAAAAGTTAACCTAATGCGAGAGAGAAAAGAAGATGGTGACGGAGTAGGAGGATATAGAGCACACCCCCTCCCAAAGCCAATTTGAAAATAAAGCTAAAGACAAGACTACACACCTGAAATAAACTGAAGACTGCCCACCAAAGAGGTTTTCCACCAATGACAGCAAAAATTAAGAAAACCACCATGACTTGTGGGAAGGGCGAGGCCATTAAGGGGGCAGGCCCATCCCCAAGGGCAGTGAACCAGGGCAGCAGCTCAGCTGTGGGAGCTCCCCCTTGAAGGAGAGAAGCAGTGAACACAGGCTCCCAGGTGCAGAGCACCAGTGCCAGCATCAGCAGACCGTGCAGCACCCAGCAGTGAAAGCCACGGGCTTTGTCTCTGCTGGGGAGAGAGGAGACCCACTAGAGACAAAGCCACTAGTGCTTTTCTTCTTTCTTAATTCTTAAAGGGGCCAAAGCACAGGTCTTGTGTTTGCAACCACTCGCCTTGGGCCCCAGAGAAGGGAAGGCAGCAAGACTGCAGTCTCACAAGGAGATTCTAGTGTGGGAGGCACTAAGGAGCGATGTGGGTGAGCGGCTGTGGGGCTTTCTGTGCCAGGTTATACCTGGATTCTGCAGCCTCCTTCAGCATCTTGCTGCTGAAGAGCGAGCCCCAACCACGGGACAAGCGATTACCTTGCCCTGTGGGACCCCGCTTAACCCACCCTCCCTCTGCAATCCTACTCCCTCCACCCTGCATCTTTTTCTTCCCTTTTATGTGGTTCAGTTTTTTGTTCTGATTTGTGTGTGTTTTTCTCTTCTATGCTTTCTTTTCTCCCATTCTGCATCTTAACCCCTGCTGAGGAGACAGCAGCACATGCAGACTCAGAGGGTGCCAGAGATTGGCTGTAGGGCACAACCATACCATGTATTCTCCCAGGAAACAGACTGGTGTCTCCTCCACAGGGGACAGCCATAGAAACACCCTCCCAGTTTCTGGCAGACCCAAAACCGGGACTCTGAAAGCCCTACTCAATAGCCTACTAGGTGCCCCACCCTGCTGAATACAGGGAAATAATGCTAAACAGACTGAGACCAGCGGCTTGGGGGTGGGGGAACACACCCACCATCTTTACCGAAGTCTGGAAGACTTACCTGCCATGGGAAAGCCAGGAGTCCCATTCGCCCGATCCCGCCAGAAGCCCCCTCAGAAACATTCAGGCCTGTGACTAGGCTAAGTCTGACAGCAGGCCAGCAGGCAGAGGCGGACAGAGTGGATCCACCAGTGACTTGGGCTGTTTGCTGTCATACCCCTAGCGTTGTTAAAGCCCAGCTGTGCAGAGCAGCATGGCCCAGCCTGGGTGCAGCCAGCCTGGCAAAGCATTCACAAGCTGTGGATTGCTGGTAGCTTTGAACAGGCTGCCAAGAGCTAGATGTGGACAGTACTGACTCAGACTACAGTAGAGCGGTGATCGAAGGGATCCAGCAGCAAGCGCTGAACTCGGCTTAGGCGGATTCCACTTTGATCTTTTTCATTACCTTCATGATTTTTTCTTTTTCATAGCCTTCTCATTAGTTTCATAAATTTTTCTTTCTCTTCTATTTTTATTGCTCTATTTTTGGTCATATCTTTTATTTTAATCTTACCGTTGATTACCCTCTTTCCTTTTCTTCTTTCTGTTATTCTTTCCCTTTCTTTGTCCTTTTTTCCTGTGTTCCTCTTCAATTCATTTTATGCATTAGTTCTCTCCCCTTTAACCCTTCCATAATCACTTCCCTGTCCTTTGGTCTTCTCTTATTCTTCTTCTTTTATTTCCCCCTTTTTCTAGTACTCCTTTTTTTCTTCCCACGTTTCTCATTCTCTGATCTTTTGTCGTGAAATTGCTGTTGTGGTTGGAGGGATTGCTTGTTTTGGTTCCAATTTTGTATTGTTTGCTTTGTTCTCCCAGTACTTGTACGACGGCACAGAAAACATTGTGGGGGTCAGACTCTCAGTGAGAGAGCCAGAGGGGAGAACCCCACCGATTAACAAAACAACAACAATCAGGACCCAAATCCAACAGGAGAGCCCACATAATGCACACAAAAGGCATCCCTGGAGCATCCAGATCAGGAGATCAAGGAGTCAGGCTCACTGGTGACCATAATAGGACTCCCAACATGTAAAGCTACCCTACAACACAGGGAGTCAAAGCAGAGCTATTTAAATGTAGAGACGAGTCAAAAGAGACAGCTATAATGGGGAGACAAACAAACAACGTCCAGATGAAAGGAAAGGAGGAAACCCCAGAGAAAGGAATAAAGGAAGTGAGGCGAGTAAATTATCACACACTGAGTTAAAAGTAATGGTTATCATGACCTCAAGAAACTTGGTGAACACTACAGCAGCTTGAAAAGGGACATAGAAACTATGAATAAACCAAATGGAAACCAAGAATGCAATACGTGAAATAAAGACTACACCAGAAGGAATTAAAAGTAGGCTAAGCAAAGTAGAAGATTGAATCAGTGCTCTCGAAGACAAGGTAGGAAAAACAGTCAGAGCAACACAATTGAAGAAGACTTAAAAAGAACCAGGACAGTTTAAGGGAGCTTTGGGACAACATGAAATATAACAACATTCACATCATAGGTATATGAGAAGGAGAAGAAAGGGAGCAAGTTAAAGAAAACTTGTTTGACAAAATACACAACAGAAAACTTCCCTAACTTGAAGGAAAAGGTCGTGTAAGCTCAGAAAGCACAGAGAGAGCCAATCAAGCTGAATCCAAAGAGGCCTACACCAATTATGATAATTATATCATAATTAATATGGCAAAGTTTAAAGACAAAGAGAGAATCTTAAAGACAGCAAGAGACGAACAATTAGTTACGTACGAGGGCACTTTCATCAGGCTGTCAGCTGATTTCTCAACAGAAACAATACATGTCAGAAAGGAGTGGCATGAAACATCCCAGAAGGAAATGCAAGGACCAGCAACCAAGGCTTCTCCACACAGCAAGCCTTTCATTTAAAATGCAAGGTGAGAAAAAGAGCTACCAACTCA
Source organism: Mormoops blainvillei (assembly GCA_004026545.1). NCBI lineage: Eukaryota > Metazoa > Chordata > Mammalia > Chiroptera > Mormoopidae > Mormoops > Mormoops blainvillei. Next base: position 33,511 of record PVJD01013538.1, read on the forward strand.
AAAAAAA
>PVJD01013539.1:0-33483 GCA_004026545.1 Mormoops blainvillei
TTTTCATTACTTGAAAAATTTAGAGTTTTATTTTATTTGTAAAGGGATTTTAAAACAGTTCCGACTCATGTGATAGTCTCATGAAGTAATTATATAATTACAAGAATAAACATATATAAAAATAAATTCTAGATCAATTAAAATATATAAAGGAATGCAAATGGGAAAAAGTTATTTAAGGACTCTGGACAATCTAGACATCCAGATTTTTTTGTAAAGGGGAATAAATTAAATCTGTAGAAGAAAAATATAGTCATATATTTTAAAATTATGTCATAAGGAATATATAAAAGAGAGAAATAGAGTCATACTCTAAATGACTATTAATTTAAAATGTTAAAATCTAAAGTGATAACAATTTTAAAATTAAAAATAGGCAAGCAGTTATATACAAAAATAGGTAAAATATATAAACAGGCAGTTCACAATGTAACAAACCCAAATTACCTGGTAAGTGAAAGGATACAAAATTAAGCAACAAAAATATATAATTTTATTCTAATAGATAAAAAAATTTATTTTAAGTACAATACATATTGATGGTTAATGAAAAGGGGGAAATGACCTATTTCCTAATAAAAATGTGCAATTCTTGAGCACAATTATGAGTCACTGTAGCCATAAGTACTTAAATATAAAATTGGAAAAATAAAAAGCACGTAATTCACTCCATCAATCTGACTCTTGGGAACCCAAAAACATTTAAATGAAAACATAGGTATTTAAATAAAAGTATAATGAATGTCAATTGATGGAGGAGGAACGTTAAAGACTGTCACAGGTGTTTGGGGAGGACGAATATAATGATGAGGGGAAATAACTCCATATGGTCAACTTTGAGGGGTTTCCCTGTTATATTGTTTTGAATACAGTTTCAGAATAATATTTTTAAATATCATGACCTTTATAAAACTGTGACCAATAAAGTATCATCTTCAATTATATAAGGAGAAATCTATGGACGTTCACCTTACGAGACGGAAATGGGGATAAGCAAAAAATACAAAACATATCCATTTGCTATCCATTTATAACTTAGAAATTATAGATATAGGCATTTAATTAATTTATTAGCTAGAACCTGTGATAAAGTTATGGTCCAGTGATCTTACAACCTTACCATCAAATTCTATATACATATATGTATATATATAATATATATCGTATACATCCATCTAATATTTATTAGGTTGGCTGTTCACTAATGTTAAAAGGAGTAAAACAAGCAGAACTTGGAAGGACTCAAGCTGCTTTTTGCATATATTTCTTTAATAGAGTTTAGAAGAGTAATTGATCTATATTTATTGATAGAGAAGATTTGAGTCCTTTATGCAATTTTATATTATTTTTATCTTGAAATTTTTGTATTTTTTTTTACTTTGCAATAGTTATTGCAAACAGTAAGTTTTCTTTATTTGTAACATTTACCAATGATATCTTTGTTGAAGAAGATCAGTTTGTGATATACTCTCTGAATCATTACAATTTTAGTCTTTGATAAGAAGCTTATTTCATTTGTGAGTATATAATTAAATTCAAATTTTTCTTATGTTGGTTTATGACCATGAACTTTAGGTATACTTTCTCGAAACATGGCACTGCAAATTAAATTGTTTTTGCAATATATCTCAGTAATCTTGTTTTCTAGTCCATATCTTTGGTTTCTTTTATTATATTACTACAGATTTTTGAAAAAATAAAATCCATTTTTTAATATATCACCAAGTGTTTGGTAGAGAACTCCAGATTGTGGTATTTTCAAAAAGATCTAACATTAATATAAGAAGTTTACTTTGCTTTGTGCTATTTGCAAAAACACAAAATCCTGTTTCTAAAATTAGCTACTAAACAGGAAGGCAGAATCAGCCTAGTTTGAATATACTTTCATTTCTATCACTATTTTGAAAATGGTTTAATTTTATTAAAACATAAAGTGAACTTTTCAAGTTTATGAACAAATACATAAACAGTGCAGATTTGCTCTTATTATAGCATAGATTTTGATTTTAAGGACCCAAATAAAGTATTTTAAACAATCTGTTTCATACAATATGAAATAAACCTAGCAGTAGATACAAAATGTGAATATTTTACATCATATTTATAGAGTAATATATTTCTTATATATCTAGGTAAAAATGAACTTTTACCTGAGCATTTCCTTAGTGATAATCTAATCTCTACAGTATTTACAAAAGTGAAAACCCATAATAAATTGTATATCATATTTTTTAAATTTAAAAAATCCAATCCAAATAAAAGCAATAGAAAACTATATCATTAAGAAAATTAGTCTTTTATTAAAGTCAAATAAAGCACTGAGTTCAAACTATTAATTAGTATGTTTAATGTCATCTGAACATGGATGTTGAGACTACATGGCTAAATACACGCACATGACAAACAGATATTATATATTTATACACACACACTCATATCAGACAAGGACAAATGCATTTCAAGCAAGTATCTATCATATCTCCACATAACTGATATGTTTATTTTATTTTTTTCACACCGAACCAATTCATTTATTTGAAGCTCTAGAACATGTAATTTTTTTTCAAATTTTAAGGGTTTTTTTATTTTATTTTTTTGTTATATTTTATTGAGTATGCTATTACAGTTGCCCCATTTTCCCCCTTTTATCCCCTCCACCCTGCACCCCATCCCATCATCCCCACACCTCCTGGTCCATGTCTGTGGGCTGCGCACACCAGTTTCTCCATTTCCCACACCACTCCCAACCTCCCCCTGACCACTTTTTTGTTTGTTTTTGTCAACATTTTCCCCCCACCACTTTCCCCAGCCCCACTCACCCCCACCTCCCACCCTCAATCCTTCCCTCATTTGGCTTTGATATGTTTAAAGGTCAAAATTATATTAACCTATATAAAAGTATTCCCAGACAGATAAATATTGAAGGAAACTTGATCTTTGGTAAGGAGGTTGTTGTTTTTGTTTGCTGAATTTTTACTAATGTACTACTTAATAAGTGTGATCACAGTTCTTATTTTACAGAAGTGAAAATGGAAATGCCAAAAATATACAAAATTATGTTTAGAATTATTGAGTTAAAGTTGAAGAGATAATGCCTAAACTTTCTTTTTGGTCTCCTAAGCCAATGTTCTTCTCATATATCATGTTATTCCTAAAATAGAGGCTGCATTACCCCATCAATATTAGAAGTGTGCTCATTTCATAGGTTCTGTGGTCAGCGGTAGGACTGGAGTGAACAGGGAAGTCTGTAACGTGTGACATATGTTCTAGAATTAAATCATGAAATCATGGCCAGTGAAATATCTACTTCCAGAAAAAGTAGATTAAAAGAGAACAGAGATAAACTTCTATCAACCCACCAACAAGCAAACAACAAAAATAAAGATAAAATATAAAACACAAGGGTTCTCATATATTATATATAAGGCAGCACACAATTTATTTAAGATAGTGACTAATTTTAATTGTTTTGAGGAAATTCATACTGATTTTCATAGTGGATATACCAGTTTATGTTCTGGTGCACCAACATTCTACAAGGGTTCCCCTTTCTCTACATCTTTACCAACACTTGTCATCTTTTGGGGGGTTTGTTAATAACCATCTTAACAAATACGAGGTGATATTTCATTGTGATGATATATAGGTCTGGTACCATTTGCATGGCTTCTTTCAAGAAGTGTTCTCTGCTCATATTTAAATGGGTTATTATTATTTTTTGCTATTGAGTTATGAGTTTCTCTCTCTCTCTCATCCCTCTTCCTCTGTCCCTCTCTTTCTCTCATCATTATCATCATCATCATTACAAAATTGTTCATGGGATCAAAATATGAACATAAATTATTTGTCTATATATTTAAAGCAGTATCTTAAAAATGGTACATTCATCATGAATAATAATCAGAATTCATAAAGAATGAGTAAAACCTAAATATGGAGACATTAAATGTTTACATCATATACCACTAAGATTAATAAAAATAAAAAAGAAATTCTAGAAAAGATTTAATAGCATAATTCTGTTTATTATGAAAATATTTTGATAGAAACATAAATATGAATATACAGATATACAATATATATGTGTATTTATATATATATATACACAAATATACAATGGTATTCTTCTTTTCTTTAATCCTCATGCAAGGATATGTTTATTGACTTGAAGGAGAGAGAATGGGAAGGACAGAGAAAAAGAGAGGGAGAGAGAGACATCGATCAGTTGCCTCCCATACATGCCCCCACTGGGATCAAACCGTAACATAGGTGTGTGCCTTGACAGAGAATCAAACTCGCAACCTCCTAGTGCACAGGATGATGCTCCAACCAACTGAGCAACCCAGACAGGGAGAAAATGATATTCTTAAATATAGCTATAACATTTCTTAAGCATACAGCAAAAATGTTGTCTTTAACACTGGGACAGACATTTGAGTGAGTTAGAGAAAGGGGTTTGCATTTTCACTTTGAATTCTGTTACATAATTCTATACCTCTTTTATGAATATCATTATAAAAATAATAGAAAAACATAAAATATATAGCAAAATGCAGATAGTGATTGCTTTAGAGTTAACATATGTAACTTGATTTTACTTTTCTTAGACTTCTATGTATGCAGTAATGTCCTTTTTATTTTTCAAAAAATATATATTTATTTTCTTTCAAAACAGATTATTATAAAATTATTTGCATGAGATACCAGTTGACCTCCTAGGACATGCATATGCATCTGGTGTTTGCTTGCATACAACAACAGAATACCTGATAAAGATGTTTGACCAAAACTTTTACTGAAAATGAATGAGGGCTAGACTTGGATTTTTTTCTTTTCTTTTATTTTTTTGGTCAGGAAACATTCTATAATCATTTCAGTTCGCCAGGCAGTATTTCTTTGGTTCAATAAACGTCTTGATCTGTTTTTTTAAAATGATCAATTATCTCAAAGGAAAGTATATTTTCAACAATATCCAAGTTAAATATTATATTTGTCATCTTTATCCATTTACAAACCATACTTTTTTATGAGGATTTGTTCATTGATTTTAAAGACCCAGAAGAGGGTGGCGAGAGAGAGAGAGAGAGAGAGAGAGAGAGAGAGAGAGAGAGAGAGAGAGAGAGAGAGACAGTGATGAGAGACAGAAACATAGTTTGGCTGCCTCCTGCACTACCCTGCTAGTGATTGAACTGGCAACCTTTTGGTGTATGGGACAATGTTCCAACCAGTGGAACCGCCTGGCCAGAGCTACAGGCCATAATTTTAAATGAATATTGGTTAAAACTAGTCCAACATCAATTTATTTATGTGAATTTATATCATAGAATTTAAAAGTTATAAATACTTAATGTCATATCTGCCATTCCAATTCATAGCGTGGTGCAGTTCAGTCTATATTTGCAGTCTGATGTAATCCCTATTTTTATTTTGGAAATTTTTTATGGCTTAATGTTACTGTTCTAACTAATCAACTTATCAACAAAACAATGTCACAAGTGTTGTTTTTCTTTAACATATTCTTATGAAATATATAATTAACAAACCATTTCCAACTTCACTATAAAGAGTGTAGAGCTTGGTACTTTCTCTACTGCATCCTACATTCTTACCCTGCTGCCTGACACATTAATACAACATTTCTGAGTTTCTCCTCTCCTTTTTTATTTGAAAAGAAAAACTTTCTCTGCTAATATGCTTATCACAAGTATTGGCAGTTACACGATGCTTGCCATCCTTCCACTGATCTCATACACAGATAAATAGGCTTTCACTTTATGAAGAACTAGAGTAAATCTATACTTCAATTCCACAGATTTTAGAGGGCTGGGGTCTGTTTATGACTGTGGCTTGTGCCAAAGAAGGGATTTTGCCTACTCTGACATCATGTGTCTGGTTTATCAACCTCTCCTGCTGGAAATAACTTCTAAGTTCTTTCCTTAAAATTAATGCGAAAACATTTTGCTTGCTAACCTGCAGCAGGTGCCTGAGTTACTAGCTGCTTTAACGCCTTCCTGAGTTTCGACCTTAAATTAAGTCCATCTCCTTATATTTAATTTCTATTAAGTAGCTGTAGGTTATTAAATGTAAATGTCTAAGAACTACATATTGTTAAGGTGTTGATAATTCCTTATTGCCACATTTTTGAGATATAAAGATTGGAATATAATTCAACTTTTGGACTCACAGTTATAGAATTGAGATGATTACTTTAATACTAGAAAATTAATAATTATATTTTAAGTGATCCCTTGGTGCTGCCTGGAATTAAGGAATAAATTAACAATTATTTGTACCTGAATGCTGAACGAAGTTTTGCTGTTTATAGACATCCACCGGGAGAGTCTGCAACCACACTCTTTAGGGTAAGGCTAATCAGCTTTGCATCAGAGAAGGAGCTAAAGTACTGACTAAGGAGACAACATAAAAATAACCATATCAATCAAGGAAAGTAAACAAAGAAGAAAGATATAAGAAATTGTTTAATACACTAATGGCTGCAATCAAAATAATGCAAGTTATTTCAAATAGTTGTGTTATAAAACTCCGTTGTATCATAATCAATCAATTACAAGTGAGAAAATTGGGAAGGGAATACTTGGATGCCCATAAAACTTGAATATAAACTTATAGAAGAGTTTATGTTATTAAACAAATTACAGTATTAGAAGTTAGCATTCTTATGTTTGAGGTCAATGAAGTGGAGCCTTCATGTACGTCATCTATTATCAAATGGTTAGTGTGATGTGTCTTATTTTAAGATGGCTTTATAGGATCTTCTCACACGGCATCCATTAATATGCTAGAAAATAACTAGATTTAATGAACAAATTACTGATCTTAGGACAAAGGCATATAATTCAATATATTTTGTGACATCTATACATGCATTAACTAAGGCAAAAATTTAAATAAGTTTATATCTTTTAAGCATAGTTTCCTAAACTTGGTATCAGGAAGTTAATCTTTTAGATGCACATATTCTAATTGTATTATAAAAACCATGGAATAAAAGCTACATGTATAAAATTTTGAGTGTTAAAGAAGTCATTTAAGTAGCATATATACTAATATATATTTCATAGATGTATAAAAGTAACATTATTTCCTCTTTTTAATTAGGTGGATTGATTACTTAGGACTCAGCACTCTAATAATTCGGGTGCAGTCACCATGATTAATATATAGGCCAAAATGTCATGGAGGCAGCAAATAACTGGCTCTGTAAGTTGCAGCTAATAAACAAGCATATATAACAAAAAGGAACAATAAAAGCAAGGATGACTAAGGATCACAGGTCTCATTCCAAATAGACAAATACAATGAGCCTGATAATTTCTCCATTGTGACTCATTGATTTTTCAAATAATTTTTAGTCACTTTTCTTCATTAAATTTGTTCTGTGATTAGCACTTTACTCTTACCTCATCCATATAACAATAAAGGAATGAAACAGTGGCATTTTCTTTATGACCTTTTATAGGCTGTGTTGAGTTCCTCCAAAATTTGTATGTTGAGATCCTAGCCCGTTGTACCTCAGGGTGTGACTGCATTTGAGATTAGAGTCTTTGAAGAGCCAGTTAGGTTAAAATGAGGCCATTAGGCTGATCCCCAATCCAATGACTGGTATCCTTACAAAGAGAAGATTTAGGACACAGATACACAGAGGGAAGGCCATATGAAGACGCATGGAGAAACAAGCCATCCGCAAGCCAAGAATAGAGACCTCAGAGAAACCAACCCTTCCAGCACTTTGACTTCCAATTTCTACTCTCTATAACTATGAGAAAGTAAGTGTTTGAGGTTTAACCCACCCGGGCTTTGTTTTGGTGTGGTGCTTTGTTTTGGCATCCTTAGCGAACTGCTACCAATCTGGACTCAGAAGGGACTCCTCTGCATGAAACTCGAGATGCAATGATTCCTGTGGACATCTGAATCTATGCGGGAAAAAAAAACACAACTTGATTTGACCTCAGGGAAACATGATTTGACGATATTAAAATGTATTAATTATTCATTAAGCTGCTAGGAGATTTTAAAATATGAAAGTTTTAAACTATAAAAACTTTTAAATATAAAAAGTGTTAAATATTTGTCATATATACATCATTATTTGGTTATGCATTAATATAAAGCAAAACAAGAAAATACATACTTTTTGTCTTTGTGAATAATAAGTATATCTGTTTTAAGAAAGAGGCATGTTGGTTCAGATCTGTGTTTTGGATTATGTTATCAGAATATATTACATCTATCTGTAAATAAAAATTAACTGAAACATTAAAATGTTACTTTATCAATATACTTTAAAATCCAATTCAGAATATGTTCATATTGTCTATTGTAACTTCTTAAAATTTCACTTTTTAAAATACATAGATATCACCACTTTTAAATACATATATCACTAATATAATATTTATATATAATAATCATATATTAACATGTATGCTTAACATTAAAAATAAAAATAGGCATTATATTCACTTAATATTTTTGATGTCCATTTGATTTTTTAAAACAAAATTTACATAGAAATAAACAAAAAAATTTAAACTTTACATGATATTTTTTATATTACTGTTTCCTAGAAATATAAAGTAAATCTGATTTCAGTATTTCCTATCAGTAATTACTTTCTGAAGAAATATATCCAGCATTGGTCTAATATATCATAGAATTTGAGAGATGGTGCTAATTCCTTAAGATTTAGAAATCCTTGTTTTTCTTAAAATGTTTCCACTGCTAAAACCTTAATTTAAAAATAATTGATGGAGAGTGCATGAGTCTCAAAATTGTGCCCTAATGGAATAAAAGCTGTAGATATTCTCTTTGTTTGTTTATGGCACAGTGGTTGCTAACATGGTATCTGTTTATACTTAGAATGACTGTTATATTTGAGATATGCCATTAGATGTAAACTGTACAAATAGATTTCTGCGAGTATACTTCATCTCATCATTTATACTGCCAGGTTTTAGTGGATGAGAGGTACAAAGTCCTTTTCTATTATAGAAGTTGATAGATAAGTAAGGGAAACAGTTCCAAATGTGTTCAAAAGGTACAGAGTTGCAATTATAAGTACTGGGATTAATTTATAATATGAAGAATATAGTTAACAATGTTATACAGTATATTAGAAAATTACCAAGAGAGTAAATCCAAAAAGTTCTCATAAAAAGGAAAAAAATTTAAAACACACATCAAGGAGATATAAGATTTATTACTTAACTGAGGCCCCTAGGTGGATCAGGGTAGACCTGTAAAGTAGGTCCAAAATGTCTTGAGAAATCAAGAAATTGCAGAGTGGCTCTGGTGTATCATTGTGGTGAGGGGTATGGGTTGGACTGAGGGTTTCTGCACCAAAGACGCTTTTATGGATTCAGTCTCAGACTTGTACCAAAAGAAGGAATCCTAGCATTCCTTATCAGTTTCCCTAGATGTGTATGTGTGCTATGATGGGAAGAAGAGGGGAGTAAGGATTAAAGGTTATCACACTATTAAAAATAATAGGGTCATTATATTTTGATGGGGATCTCATTGAATCTAAAAACTGCTTTGGGTAATATGAACCTTTTAATGATAATTCTTCCAATCCATGAACATGCTATATGCTTCCATTTACTTGTGCCTTCCTTAATTTCTTTCTTCAGTGTCCTGTAGTTTTCTGAATGCAGGTCTTTAACCTCCTTCTTAAGTTTATTCCTAGGTATTTTATTTTTCTTGTTGCTATAGTAAATGGGGTTTTTTCCTTATTTCAGTTTCTGATATTTCATTATTAGTATACAAAAATGCTTTTGATTTCTGAATATTAACTTTATATCTCACTGTTTTGCCAAATTCACTTATCTGGTGAAGTAGCATCTTGGTGGAATCTATAGGGTTTTCAATGTACACTATCATGTCATCTGCAAACAGTGACAGTTTTACTTCCCCCTTTCCCATTTGGATGCCTTTTATTTCTTTTTCTTGTCTGATTTCTGTGGCTACAATTTTCAATACTATTTTGAATAGAATTGGTGAATGCAGACATCCTTGTCTTGTTCCTGATCTTAGGGGGAAATACTTTAGTTTTTACCCATTGAGTATGATGTTGGCTGTAGGTTTCTCATATATGACCTTTACTATGTTGAGGTATGCTCCCTTACTCCCACTTTGCTAAGTGTTTTTATCCTAAACGGGTCCCGTACTTTATCAAATGCTTTTTCTGCATCTATTGATATGATCATGTGTTTTTTGTCTTTCTTTTTTTATGTGATGTATTATGTTTGTCGATTTGCTAATATAGAATAAGTATTATTTCAAAAATTTATATAGAACCATAAATGATTCCAAATAGCATGAGACAAGATCAGACATATAATTTAATTTAGCTCATTTATTATAAACCTAAATAATAATAACATTCTATTACTTCCATCAAAACAAAGAAATCAAAGTAGGCAAAACCTCACCAATTTAACTTAAAAAAACAAACAAACAAACTAGATTTCACCTTCAGCCTTACAACTAAAGAGGCTCCCTCTGGCAATATTTCTCTTTCTTTGAAAATTTGAGCAAAATTGCCCAGTATCTCCCTAAACAGTGTACAAGTACACATGCTAAAATATGTGGGATAAATTTTGCAATGTCCAAGAGACTACAGTGTTCACCCTTAACTCTCCATAAGTATTTGGACCAGGGATGATACCTTCTGATTTTTGTTTAACAGTGAGATATTGAAATCATGATATTGGCAACACAATTATATGTGGAAACTTAAAATGACAAGTTGCTTCACCATAAAAAAATGGAAGAGAACAAAATGTCTTTCAAGGATAGTTTTGATTAATACTGTTTGAGATACATGAGATTTAAATATTCATAATGCACTTTAGTGAGTAATTCCATTACGGGGTGTTATATGGAGCAGCTTGATTTGAGTTTTCACCACTCATGAAGTCCATGCATCAACTTGTTGCTGTAACTTTCCTTTCTGCCTTTATTATTCCCGCTCATTTTACTCTTTACTTAGACCCCCAGGACTTCACAGTAGCATATATAGGCAATCATATCCTAGTCTACCATAAAACAAAAAGTAGGAAAAAATAGGAAATGTTTTCCAGAGGCAAATATGAGTAAGTCTTGCATTTTAGGTAATAACAATTTCATGATTTTTGTAAAAGAGAATTACACTGGATGGATTTAAACTGGCAAGGAAGACTTTAAGACTTTTGCAGAAGGGGAGAGAGACTAAACCCAAATTCACTGATATTAAAAGTAGGAGAGTTTTTAAGTGCTAAGGTTAGCTAGTGGAAAAAATTAGGGGAAGGTTGGTTAAGTTGATTAAGCCATCTGTATTTACTAATTGACAATTATGGAAGTTAGGTTCCGGCCTGACCTTCCCAAAGACACTGGGAGATAAAACCACAATCTTTTAGTGATTAAATTCAAAGGAATCTCTCACTGATCCCTGAGAAAGGTATTCCTGTATTGTTAAACTGGCAAACAGCTGATAAAAGATATATATCTCAAAGGTCAGAAGAAGAATTGGCAATTTCAAGTTTTCTAAAGTAACTGCTTCAAGAAAAAGAAGATTAGGGACCTAGATTCAGGTCAGGAAGAAAGAAGCCTGCTTAAAGTTTAGTCAAGCAGAGGAAATGGTAGGCTCTTTAGGTCACTTGACAAATTTAAAAAAGTACAACCCTGTTGATTAAGAAATGCCCAGAGTAGCAGTTATTTTGCAGATTTGTACATAACCATTTTAAAAACCATATGTTGTTGGAACTCTGAGAGAAAACCAGTGTGCTGCTGGAGAAACAAAGGCAGATGTGAAAAATCATCACTCTGGGGATCGGAAAAAACTCACAAAGAAAGAGAAGGTGACATTTTCTAGGACCCAGATTGCTTCAGCATAAAGGAAGACCCTGAAGGAAGTCTTAACTTCCTTGATTGATGACTATATACTGATGGGTGACTAACACTGAAGCATTTCATTGCAAGAGAACCAATATAGCTTGACGATTTTATTAGCACATAATGACAAATGAGTTTGATTTAATTTTGGAAAAATTTAAAAGCATTATTTTAAGCACTATGACTAACGATTAGCAGATTAATAATTGACATGTTTTATTTTGGATTGAGCCTAAAATAATATTTCTGTTAAATACTTTGAATTGTTTTGTTTTTTAAAAAAAGAGTACATTTTTGTCTATGAATTTAAAAGGTCATATACTTTTAATTTCATCTCCAATATAGCTAATATATAGTATCCATAATATATATGTGAAAATGCATTGTTCTGTAGGAGTGAGTAGGGCTTTTTTGTTTTTTAATTGAGCCTAGCAAATGCCTATATCTTTGCACTCATCATCATCTTAAAGAAAATCTTGTAGGACTGACAGTTATGTAAGTTAAAAGTAATCAGCTTAGTTTTGAAACAAGTTTGTATGTTCCTTTATCCTCATGTTATTGTGAATGGAGGTAAAGATGCCCTATATCTGCCATCCCCAATCTTTTTGGCACCAGGGACTGGTTAGGTCTAGCTGATGGGAGCTTCGCTCACCCACTATTGATGGATGCTAGGAGCTGGGGGTGGGGAGGGGAGGAGGTGGAGCTTAGGCGAACTTCACTAGTGGCCAGGTTTCTAACAAGCCGCTTGAGACGCTGGGGTTGGGGACACCTGACTTATATTAACAGAAGGAAGAGAAAGCACAAGCAAATAAAAATTTTAGTTTGTGTTGATTTTAAAGAGAATCAAATGACTTTACCATTGATACTTTAGATTATAAAATGTGTTATGTAAATACTTTATTAATTTTTATTTTTATTAAAGAAAGAATATTTCTCTTATTTAAGGCTTTTGGGGGGTTCTGTTATGTGTTTGATTGTTATTTAATATTTGTAAGATAGATGGGGTGGGCAAAAGTAGGCTTACAGTTGTTAGTATGTGAAACAAAGTTTATTCTTGTATCATTTTATTATTATATTGTTTATTTGTATTATTTGTATTATCACTATTGTTGTGGTTATTATCTCATATCCTTACTTATGCTTTATTTTTTTAGGTCATGTCTTTTTCCATACAAACAATTGTAAACCTACTTTTGCCAACCCCATATGTAAGGATTGTATTAGAAGAATTATAAATATTATTTATTTTAATATTATCACATCACTTACAGTTAAGTATGGCCAAGTTTTTAAAAAATATTTTATTTATTTATTTATTTTGAGAGAGATCAGAAGAGAGGGAGAAAGAAAGGGAGAGAAACATTGAAGACAGAGAGAGAAAAAATTGGTTGCCTCTTGCATGTGCCCCGCCCAGGGCCAAACCACAACCTAGGCATGTGCCCTGACAGGGCACCGAAAGAGTGACCTTTAGCTTTGTGGTACGATGCCCAGCCACCTGAGCCACACCATTCACGGCTGGTATTACCACTTAAAAAATTTTTTGGTGTTGAAATTCAGGCTCAGATAACTTGAGTATCTTGCATAAGATTACAGGACTGGTGATGTGAAAATCTGTTATGGCCATTACAAAATAGGAATCTCTCTCATAAAAGAACAACACAAAGAAGAAAATGAGGATAAAAATATAGGGGAATTTAAAATTTAAGAATCAAGAAAGGAAACCTGAGGCTGTCAGATTAACATGGCTGAGGCTTTATACAGTTTCTCAAACCCCAAAGGAAGAACTCAAATGAAAACAAATAAACAAACAAACATACAAAAAAAACAAATAAATTTCAGGTTGATCAGAAGTGCTAGAATCTGATAATCTGAGGGATTATCAAGCACTTCTGCTGGTTTTCATTTATGCATTCTATGAACAGTGGTTCTGAAAAAGATTTCTAGGCATAAAAGTCCATGCCAAATTATGACTTCATCTTTATCATGCCATACTCCACCATGGTCAAATGATAAATTTATAGCTGAACGTTTATATAAATTGTGACAATAGTGTCAAAGGATGTCAAGCACTTTACTTCTAATGCACCAGGCTTCCCAGTGCTGATTTTTAGGGTTGTAACTTAAATGAAAAATAAGTTTTAGATAGGTCCCACACAGAAGGTAGAAGAAAAGATTTATCTGTTTAGAAGTAGTTATTAAAGGGAGAGAGACACGTTGCTGCAGTTTCCATGAACTGCAATGACCTGCATCCTACAATGCTTGTAATTTCTTTTCCTTTCCACTTAGTGAAATTCTTGCAGCCACAGATACTATTTTAGAAATGGTTGATAAAGAAAACCTTATCTATAATTTTCACTGAGGGATCTGAATTATGAGACATAAAGATATATATGATTATCCTAATTATGGGGGCCCTTGAAGATCAGTCCGGGCAGGCAGCTCAGAACTGAGTCATCATCACATGCCTATGAGTCATTGTACACATGCGCTCCAGTCCCCAATTATGTAAGCTCCTTATGTAAGCATGACCTAAGCAAAAGTGTTTTGTGCAACTGTGACACAATGCCACTGTTGTCTAAACTTGTGTAAAAACCCCTGAAACCAGTAATAAAGCATACTTGCAGTTTGCAGTGTGGATCCTATGTTGATTCCTCATGCTTTCTTTCAACTGGGCCTCTCGCCACCGAGACCTACCCTGGCTGAACAGCTGGGCTCTGACACTAATGAATGAGTGTAAGAAAGTTACTTGGAATCAAGATTGAATCCTTAAACAGAACTCTTAAAAGAACACATTTTTGCATAATTAAAATAAAAAATTTCCAGCCCTGACCAGTGTGGTTTGGTTGGGTGTCATCTAGCAAAGCAAAAGGTCCCCTGTTCAATTCCTGGCCAGGGCACATGCCTGGGTTGTGGGTTCTGTTCCTGGGAGGGTCACTTAGGAGAGGCAACTGATTCATGTTTTTCTCCGTCTCTTTCTCCCTCCTTTCTCTTTTTCTAAAAATAAATAAATAAAATGCTTTTTTTTTTAATTTCAGAAGTATATGAACACAACTTTAATGTATACGATCATTTTTAAAAATGTGAGTCTACACAAAATCCTTCTAAGAGAATGGAAATATATGAGACAGTAAGATAGGTGATCCCACATTGTGTTAGGAAAAATACATAGCAAAATAAATGCTTTAGGACATTCACACTGGAGAATGAAATGAAAGTCAACAATAAATTAACAACCATAGATTAGAGAGACCCAGCTATAACTTTTGAAATTAGAAAATCAGTGATGGCTGATAAGAATGTACTAATGTTGTATTGCACATATATTAATGGTATTTTATAATCAAAAGAAATCTTGTACACTATTATTACCTTGCCATTTTAGAACTCATAAATCAAAGACATTGATGTTTAAGTGACTTTATCAAGATGAAATAACTACAGTCGTGGGTATAAAATGATTTAAAGGGTGCATAACATTGTTATGAATAAAATTATCATACAGAAAAAAATCTAGATCAAGTACCATTAAAAATAATTTTTGCAAACCTTTAAAACAAGTTGGTCTTGTCCAGAAGTCTATTAAAGTGAAAACATATGGAAGTCAGTAAAACTTTTAATTAATTACAAAGTTATTTGATGGAGGTTTACATACCAATTGTATAAAACTGTCCTTAACATTTAATTTCCAATTCTCCTCATGATTGACAAGTAACCTAAAACCCTATTGGCATTGTAACAGCTAGTTCTCTAACTTAAATATTTTAATTTAAAAATAAGAGGCTTGTCTATCCCTTCTATAACTTGTATTCTCTATTGAAATGAATTATATTGAAGGAAATTGAAACAATGTGAGGAAAAAATTAAATCTGAAAATAATTTAGAATTTATATCAGCTTAATGTTTTCCTGAGAAAGATATTTTTTAAAGAATTTTATGAGACATAAAACCACTATGGGTTTGTAAGACTAAGCTTTGTATTTATGTCTTTTAGAAAGAGCCTACAGGGTGAACACTAGTTTTTAATCAATCATAGGAAAGAAACAAATAGCAACTATAGGTACAGTTTTGGGTTTCTCTTAAATGTTTAAGTACTTTTTAATGCTATTTTTTTTCTTTTTGTATCTCTTTAATTCTAATCTAAACACTGCAGAAGCATCCCCTGATTCTCATTTTCTCATTCTGAAGAAAGGCAAATCATTTTCCACAGATGTGCATGAATTTCATATTTGCCACTTCAGTTCTTATCCAGTTGCTAGTCTTTTTACACTCCTGATACTTTTTCTGTCTTCAATTAATCTGAATAAGTAGTCAAATAAAAAGTTGTATTTAGAATAAATAAAATTATTTTGTTACCAGTGAGGCAATAACTATGATGTACATTAATAATAGCTTTCTACTATGATTCCAATGATAAGCCCTTTAAAAATAAAATTTAAAACTCTTAAATACCAATTTTTAATTTCTAAGCCCTAGCAAAATATTTTTCTCTTTTTAACTATTGATACAAATGTATGCTTTCTGTCTAATCTATTTAATCAAATTATGTTCTCATGTTTTAGATATTTCCTTTCCTAAGAAATAAAAATGTTGCCTTCCCTTTTAATACAAGTAACTTCTGTGTAGAAATTTCATAAGTCAACTTCACATTCCTATAACCAGCTTCTATTTCATTTGGAAGAAACTCATGATGATTTGTTTGTAAAGAATTATTTATAATATATGTACCACAACCAATTACAAGTATATTTGTGCTTTACATTATTCTTAATTTGATAAAAATTGTAGTTATGATGATTTGCACTCCATCAACATACTATTAACACAAAAAATGGTGATTGCATTCAACTTAAACTTCTTAACTAAATTTATAATAGCTTTCACAATGATGTCACACATTTCAACATTTACAGAATAAACTTCCTAAGTTTTACTTAGATTGCCAAAAATAGATGGGAAAAGCAATCATTGTGAAACTTCATTCTTTATGTGACATTCTCTTGAAATATTTAATTTGGCTAATAAAAAGTGACATCACTTATGTGAATTTGAAGTTCCTCTTCTATTAACAGAACTGACATGTTAGCAACCATTACTTCATTTTTCATACCTATAAAAGTAGATTTGAAAACAAAAATGAGTTAAATGAAACTGGGACAGTCATTTGCTCTAAATGAAAAGTTAGACTTTTAGGGTGATAGATAAATACATCTGGAGCTGCCAAGTTAAGTGCCCTGCAAGTCTTTAAAAATCCCTACTACTTTGAAAATAGATGCCAACGTGGTCAAAAATAGTCCCTAAGTTAAAAAGTAAATTTAGAAAAACACATTGTGCAAGTTTACAGGAATTATGCAATTCCTTGAAAAACAAAATTCAGTAATTTTAGAAATACATGTAGACTTCAGCTCAATGTGGTTAGAAATGATTATTGGGTAGTAGAAAAACAATTGCTATGAAGTAAAATAAATAGTCTTATACTCACACTATAGAGTAAATGACAGAAACCACTTCAGCAAGAGTGATTAGACTACTCTCTTCAAGTTATGTAGTGGGTCTGCTCCTTATGTGCACATATGTTACCTACAATCCCTTCCTATTTCCCATCGTGCCTGGCTACTGGTGCTCGGAAGGCTTCATGCATCTGAGAAGCTACAGCACTAACTTTATACCAATTATCTGGTATAACCATCTTCCAGCAGGGAAGTAGTTGTGAATATTTTTCCTACTATTACCCACAAATAGAAAAGATAGTAGTCACCGGATGCTTTTATCTCAACACACTTTGAATTATTGAGTGCCTTTATGCTGCCTATGAAACAGAAGCCTGAGTTTTTCTGTCTCCAGACAGGATGAGGAAAAGAAAATGGTGTTATTGTTGGTTATATTTAAGAGAAATAATTTATTAAAGTGAGAAGTCTGTCTAAAACATACAGACATCACAGCTTATCAGAAAAGATGTTGGATATGACCAGTTATCTACCAAATCCTTTCTGATTCATTTTAGGCAACTAGTTATTATTAGTCTTTTAGGAAAAAAAAACCCTCTAGGCAGTGCTATACCAAACTAATACCAGGAGAACAGGCATAAACTACAATTATGAAACACACCATAAACTGTTTAGGTCCATATCAGGTATTTGTACCTACTGTACAGAATAGCCTATAACCAGTCCACCTAAGGTGGGGGTTATGTGACTTAAAACAAGCAAATAATACTTTGAAAATTGCAAAGGAACATTTTCCAAATAACTTAATTGAATTTAATCAACATTTTTTAAGTGTTATTAGCAATTTAGCAGCTACTGGGAGTATTGTAGGCAAATGGAGTTTGCAGCTCTAATGAAAGCACCATATATGTGTATGTATTATGATGGTGTTGAGTTCGTGTACTTTTTACCAACTGATAAAAAAACAAACTTGAATTCATTGTCTCTCTATTGATGTCTTCCCCCCATTTATACCACTTGTTAAACATAATACTTATAGCTAGAATCAATATGAGGGCAATACAAATATCCAGTAGCTTTTGATCCATGCTTGTCCTTTAAGTATTGGTTAATGAGTAAATACTAATGCCCAGAAGACTTCAGAAGACAAATGCATAGCACTCATATCATTTTTTTCTAGCATTATAATCTTATTTTTTTTCTGTTTATCCTTTGTCTTCTCAAATAGAAGGCACCGTAATCTAGGAGAAGCATTTTGTTTATTTTATTCATACCTGGTTCCGTATCACCTAAAATTTATGAGATAAATACTGATTGAAAGAATGAAAACAGCTTTTGCCTTAATCGTTCATTTTGCTCCTCTCCAAATTATAGTACCAATTGTCTATTATATGAGGTGTTTGAACTAGGAAAAAACTTAGGAAAGCTGTGATTCCATAAAAATAACTCAGTCTACAGAAAGTTTTAGTGTTTCCTCCTCTAAACTGAGCTGGACACACTGGATTATCTACACTTATTATTGAATCACGAGTCAATAAAATTTCCTAAGATATTTTTATAGATTTAAGTTTATGCTTTAATATTTGTACATTAACATATTTATTGTAAAGTTTTTATTTGTATATTAATAAATCTTATTACTACAGTATTCCCCATACTCATTTTTAAATGCATTGAAAAACAGAAAAGCATTAAATAAAAATAAAAATGCCTTATCTGTATTCCTCATTCTTTAAGTCCTTTCTTAGAAAAAAACACTATTAACTATTTCTTTAGTAAATTTTCCAATCTTTTTTCATACTTGAATATGAGAATACTTAAAGTACCTAATTCATAAAATTGTATAAGTAGTAGTACTTTGGGCATTATTATCTTTAGCTATTTTCACCTTTATTATACTTTTTCATATTTTCTTAATGAATTTTGTTTTATTTTGTTTTTTGATCAGTATTCAAGTTTATAATTGTTGTTATTTTTTCTAAATTCTGAAATTATATACCTGTTTTCTTTACAATTACATTAATCAAACATTTTCCACCAAAACTTTCATGGGGCTTATAAAAATCTATATTCTATGAGTGCTTGTATCGAAAACCTTTATTCTTGAATAATATTTTCACTGGATATTTCTAGATCATACCTTTCTTCCTCAGAGTAACATAAGGGGGGACTTCTGGCTTTTCATGCTATGAAGAAATGAAGTCAGGCTTTGAAGACATGTTTTTTTTTTTTTTCTTTCAGAAGTCTTCTTAATATTTTTTTCCTGATTAGATAATTATAAAATTCTACTCTAAATTTAGTAACTAATCAACATATTGTGGCTACTGTTACCTTCCTCTCAGGCACTCCTTAGAGAGTTCAAATTAATGTTTTCAACTATTAAGTTGTTTTTCATTTCATTGATTCTTAAACTCCTTTGCTTCATTCAAAGAAACTGATTATACCTGATATAAATTCTGATACTGGAACTACCTTTCTTGACTCTTTATTTATTTCAAAATACTAACTTTCCAAGTTTCTTTGGGAGACGCTGGGACAAGAGGACATTGGACCTATCTGAAATGAAGGATTATCACAATGCAGTGAAGCCCTCACAGACCATGGCACAGGCAGTGAGTTATTTTGAAACCCAAAGGACAGCACCTCAGCAATTGTGCTGACTCTGTTAACAAATTTTACTGGAAAGGCTGATACCTATTCAAAGCTGGGGGCATGCTAGCACTCTATACATACCTTTTTCTATCTTTTCATTAAGAGACTCATAAAGACACCACAAAACCAGTGTATTGTGATGGCAATAACTCCTAAAGAGATGAAGAAAACTATACGTCAAGCCTGGGAATGGTTTTTCAACCGAAGACTTAGGTCATACATTTTCTTTTATGATAGAATAGAACATGTATGGACTTAAGTGAAAGTAGGAAATTTTTCTTTATGTCATCTGTTTTCATCTACTCAGGATATTAAAAATTTCTTGGACTTCAGAAATATACTCCCACCCCGCCACACGGGGAATATTTGGAATATCAAATGTTTTGTCTCTGAAACCCCATTCCTGATAGACAGCTTTGGAACCTGTAGCGCTGGGAACACAATGAGCACCCAGTGAAAGAGGAAAGGCAGGGGCAGTCTCACCTCCTGAGGAGTGTGCTGGTGTCAAAAGGGTCACTCGAGGCACCCTCAGGGATCGTCGGAGCCCCAACAGAAATGTACAACAGTGATTTAGTCCTTTACCTAATTCAGTTTATAACAAAAGAGCTACAAATACAGCCATTGTTCCCGTGGCTTCACTATACCGAAAGGAGCAAGCGCTGCACATTAGAAACTGGTTTAGAGTCTAGGCTTTTCATGCTGTACAATGAATCCTGATTTTAGAGGAAATATCTTTAGAGCACAAATGAATGTTGTGTGGATCAGGGACACTCTGCATGCATACCTGATAAACAGTGCTAGGAATTAATAGCTGTTGACCTTAAATCAGAAAACATAATGGAAAATAGCAACAATGTCAAAAACATAATACTTTTGGGATTTGAAGGGAAGTTTTGTGATAAAGAAGAAATAGACAATGTCCTAACCTGATTGCTTGAGAATAGAGCACCGAAAGCAAAGTGTAGGTGTTGATATTTTATTGGAGGGGCGGAATTTGTAGAAAGCAAAAATGAGGCAATAGATAGGGAAGCAGGCCGGCCACAACTTCACAGGTAATTACAGCTGAGAGCTTCGCTGCAGGGGGAGTTTTACATAAACTGTAGGGAAACAATGTGTCTCAGAAACAGGCAATTGACTACAGAATAGGTAATTATGTGAGGCCTCCTTTCCATTGAAGTTTCTCCTTGGGCAATGTTTGCCCCATAAAACATCAATCTCTTTATGTTTGGATTTTGTTAACCAACCTTTGTGTGTGTGTAGAGCCTCTAAGGGTCCATTCAGATGCAAAGCAGCTGGATGTGCTTCGGCCCCTAATGTTAGGGGCAATAGATAAGGTGTTGTATATTCTTTATATGTGCATGATGCCTAATAAATACATAATAAAAATAATTTAGACTGTGTGTCATTGACTTCCCTTACCATTGAAGCATAAAAGAAAAAGGCAGTTATAAATGAAATTAAAATAAATAAGTGTAGCTATGCTCAAACACAATTTTATTTAAAAACAAAGATTGTAGGGTGGATATGCCACCTTCATTGTTTGACAAACACTTCAATAGAGAATGCACCAAGATCTTATTGTCCCCTAGAGGAGACGGAGGCCACTGTTGTTGGGAGATAGGTGACCATCCTTGTATCAGAGATTTAAAACTGCGGGTACAGATCACTATCCCAAAAACTTAAAGAAATAGAACTTTATTATGATAAGAATTAAAAATATAACAGTGTAGTTTGTGAATCTTAATAAAGTACAAATGAATACAGATTGTATTTAAAGTCAGATAGCAAAAGAAAAGGGATGCCTGTATTAAAGGGTGAGAAAAGGATACAGATTTTAAAAGCAGAAATTAATTTCAAAATGCAAATGAAAAATATAAATCAACATTTAGATCAAGTAAGAATGAGTAATTTGGAGCTCTCTGAAATCCTTGTCATGGTAGGAAAATACTAATAAATTTCAAAATGTTGAGGTAATTGAACAAAGCAGAAGAAAATGGTTGTTGAAATGGAGCGAGAGTAATATGAAATAAAACTTTTTGATTTTCAGTAGGAAACAATGAAACCTCCTAAAATGAATAAAAGGCAAACAGAAAACATAATATGAATGATGCCTCTCTGTAACTAAAAAGAGGTTTAATTCTTCAAATCTAAATAAATCAAAGTGTTTCATGAAAATTTAGTGGAAAACATTTATTCCTAGTGACATTTTGAGAAATGTAGTTTTGAAAAATTTTCTTAAGAGAAGCCAGGCAGGATAAACTGGGAATTCACAACACTATTCAGGATAGACTTTAATAATTCTTCACATGTAAAACTAAATAGAAAATACAGCAAGCTTTGTTCTAATAATAATGGAATTGTTCTAACTGCTATAATAAATAGAACCCAAATGGAATGGCTTAACTCATTATGAAAATGTCATTAATGAATTTAATCCTTGTCACTCAACCATCATTTAAGGTTTTCTCAACATTTGCACCTAGGGAGACAGATGTTCATCACAGCCATGGCCTACAGGTGGCACTTGCACTTTCTATTTACATTCTCATATCAAGAACTCAGATAATTGGTTACATCTGAGTGCAAAGGAGTCTAGAGAGCTGTAGCCTAAACAGTGTACATAGGAATATAAGGGGATTGATTAGACTAACAGACTGAGACTCTGTCACCACATCTGCAGTAGATTTGAGGAGAGAGTAGGAAGATCTCTAATGTTTAATTTTAAAATAATATGGCTACTCTGCTATTTTTCAATTACCTGATTTCTGTATTTTATAATTCTATTTATTAAAGTCCAGTCTCTTGGTCTAAATATTCATAAGTCATAAGTCAACTTTTCTATTCATTTGACTTATTCTTTCTTATCTGTATTAACAATTATGCTCATATCATAAAGCTCATATATTCAAGAATGGCTTAATGTTTTGAAATTGTCACAATATCCTTATAATTATATCATACCAAATATTATTTATAGCCACACACAAAAAGGGCAATTTAGCATTGTAGTTATTGTTTCTGAAAATTATTCTATAACTCTTCAACACTCCCCAAAATGAAATGGGGTAGATAAACAGAGAAGTGGAATTAATTTTTGTACTAATCTTGTAAAAATTTAATTCTATACTTTAAAAATCCTATAACATGTTGGATTTTCATAAATTGTGTTTAGAAATGAGCATATTCCAACACGTGAAGATTTGAAATGGTGTAAATATTTTTTTCTCTACTATAAGAGACTTATATTATGACAAATCTCAGTGTAGATGGTATTGAACAGTTGAAGTCAGATTCAGAGAATGGAAGAAAATAGAAAAAAGTGAAAGTAAATCATCAAATGTGTTTTGCATTAACAAAATGGTATTCATTTGTGTGTAAATTTTCTTAACTATATTAATAAATGGAAGGAATTATTAATAAATCAATCATACAGATGCAAAAAACATAAAACACCATTTCCATATTAGACTTCCTTTGAAAAAATATGTTTAATTCATCATTATTAATTTATAATAATTGTGTGCCATTACTAGGAGAATATTTGTTAACCTGAAGAATATAATTACGATCACTTGCTATTGATTCTCTGACAAATCAAGGCTGATCTCTAATTTTATGGACATGATGTAAACGTTAAAAGTGGATTAAAAACCAAGCTACATTTCTCACAATAAATAATCATAAAAAAGAACAATTTTAAATAGTACTTTGCATAACTCAGAAAGTTTATTTATTTAACATATTTCTATTTATGATATTACATTTGTAAAACGTAGTTTTAATCAGAAAAATCTTACTATTGAATTCCAATTAGCAATAAAAATAAATAAACTCCTGATACAGGCTATAATACAGATAAACATGGACAAAATTAGGGCAAGTGAAAGTAGGCAGACTCAAAAGACCACGTATTTTTTTAAATTACAAAATGACATTAAATGTCCTGAAAAGGCAAATATACAGAGACATAATGTAGATTAGCAATCATTAGGTTATGAAGGTAAGATTGGGAAATGACTTCAAATGGGTGCATTTGGATTTTTTTGAGAGTGATGAAAATATTCTAAAATTGAATTGTAGTGCACAACTCTAAATTTTGCTAAAAAGTTACTAAGTAGTACTTTCGAATGAGTGATTTTTGTGTGTGTATATATTTTACCTCAATAGGGCTGTTTAAAGGACTGTATTTTACTCTGTGTACTATGTGCCATTGAATTGGCTTCAGCTCTTGGCAGCCCTCTAAATGAAATATATCCACTCGTTCCGTCCTCAACAACCCTGCTCAACTCTTGTAAACTCATGCCTATGGCGTCTTTCACGGAGTCAATCTGTCTCATATTTGGTCTTCTTTTATTGCTGTCTTCTATTTTTCCCGGCATTAGTGTCTTTGCCAAAGAACTCTGTCTTTTCTCATAATGAGCCTGACTTAGAATAGCTCCGCTTGTGTCATTTTTGTCTCCCACAATGTTTCAGACTTAATTTGCTCTAGGACCCATGTGTTTATCTTTTTGTCAGTCCAGGGTATCTGTAGAGCTCTTCTTCAACATCATATTTCAAATGAGTCAATGCTTTTCCCACCCGCCGTCTTCACTGCCCCATTTTCTCATTCAGACACAGTAATTGGAAACAGGAGTGTGCGGATGATCTTAACCTTGGTCTCCAATAGCCCACCTTAGCTCTTGGTGATCTTTCCTAATTCTTTCTTTACTACCCTTCTGAGTCTCAACCTTCTCTTGATTTTTTGGCTGCAGTTTCCTTTTCTCTTTTTAATGAAACAGACCTAAGGATGGAGAGAGACAGGTGCCTGATAATACCCCTTTAGCACCTATATTACCTCTGCCCGAAGACACATATATCATTAAATTTCCTTTTTTGTTTACACTACTTTGAATTGGGATTTATCATTTGCAACCAAAAGTTATTGTGAATATATGTGACAGACACTGCCTGTTGGTACTTGCCCATGCTTCTATAGTCTTCCCTGTACTAATAGAGCTAGAAACCTGAAAACATTTCTGAGATAACTTAATTACTTTGTTGCAGTCAGGTTCTGCCAATGGGAACCTTCACTTGAGGAAGATGGAAGAAGGGAGAAGCCCTTCTGCTTTTGGCAGTGCCTCTGGCACCATCAGCTTCCGATGTGGCAAAAGCGAAGGCAGTTACAGCAGCATCAGCTATACAAAGTCCAGGCACATCAGCAGTTAGGGCAGGTTTGTAGATTCCAGCTCCTTGATCTTAGGGTCATAGCTTTCCTTCGTTTTGCTCCTCTCAATCAAGATTAGCGATAGTTTCCTGGTGTCTGGGTAGCTCTGCTTTTCCTCTAATGCTTGTCCAGACCTCCTCACAATTTTGTAACAAATTTTTTTCCATTCAATCCTTCTCTACTTGAACTATCTACAGTGATTTCCCTTTTTAAGTATATTTTATCGATTATGCTATTACAGTAGCCTCATTTTTTTCTCCCTTTTACCCCCCTCAGCCCTGCACCACCCTTAGTTCATGTCCATGGGTTGTACCTATAAGTTCCCTGGCTTCTCCATTTCCTATACTGTTCTTAGCCTCCCCCTGTCTATTTTGTACCCACCAATTATGGGAGGAAAAGTTACAGTTCCCATTTGAATTGATGACTGACCCATGGTGAAAAAATCTTTAACAATTTCAATGTCTTCATTATCTATGTTGAAGTTGTAAGACTAAAAGTGAAAAACTATGTAAATCACTCAAGAAATTAAGAAAAAAAAATTGTTACAACTCCATATGCATTAACCCTATAACCTAGAAATGTAAGGAGATAACTTCAACCTGATAAAGGGGCTCTGAAAAAGACTAACACCATATTTAAAAATGAAATACTGAATGCTAATGTTTCCCCTAAGCCAAGAAAGGGAAAAGTATGTTTGAACTCAACGATCCTTTCTTTCTTTCTTTCTTTCTTTCTTTCTTTCTTTCTTTCTTTCTTTCTTTCTTTCTTTCTTTCTTTCTTTCTTTCTCTCTTTCTTTCTTTCTTCTTTCTTTGGTATATTTTATTGAGTATGCTATTACAGTAGTCCCATTTACCCCCCTTTATCCCTTCCGCCCTGCACCACATTTCATTATCCCCACACCTCTTAGTTTATGTTGGTGGGCTGTGCATATCAGTTCGTCAGCTTCTTAATTTCCTACACTATTCTTAGCCTCCCACTGTCTATCCTTTTTTTTTTGGTCAATATTTTCCTGCCACCGCTTTCTCCCACCCCACCCACCCCCACCTCCCACCTTCAATCCTTCCCCCATTTGGTTTTCTCAATAGGTCCTTTATGCATGTTCCTTGATGACCCTTCCCCTCCTTTCTCCCTGTCATCCCTCTCCCTCCTCTCCTGTTTACTGTCAGTTTGTTTTTTATTTCAGTGTTGCTGGCTACATTTTGCTTGCTTATTAATTTTGTTGATGAGGTTCCACTTATAGGTGAGATCATATGGTATCTGTCATTCACCACCTGGCTTATTTCACTTAGCATAATGCTTTCCAGTTCCATCCATGCTGTTGTGAAGGGTAGTAGCTCCTTATTCCTTTCTGCTGCGTAATATTTCATTGTGCAAATGTACCATAGTTTTTTGATCCACTCATTTACTGTTGGGCACTTAAGTTGCTTCCAGTTCTTGGCTATTGTAACTTTTGCTGCTGTAACCTTTAGGGTGTATAGGTTCTTTTTGAATTGGTGTTTCAGGATTTTTAGGGTATAATCCCAGCAGTGGAATTGCTGGGATTCCACTGCTGGGTCAAAAGGCAGTTGCATTTTTAGTTTTTTGAGGAAATTCCAAACTGTTTTCCACAGTGGCTGATCTTCTTTAGTAACCCACTGAATGCCTTTGTCACTGTAATAATGTGAGAAAAAAAAAATGTAGGAGACCTCTTAATCGTAAAGAAGGAAAGGAAACTATTTCTATACACAGATAACATGACTACCTTCATTAAATGTACCAAATAATTTAATAAAATGTTAATTGAACTAATAAATGAATTTTAAAAGTTCATAGGTTTCAAGGCTAACTGTGTTGCAGCCAGTCAATGTTGGGCAGGTCCGCTCTAGATTTGGGTGGATGGAAGAAAATGCACAGAGCCACGGGGATGCTTGTCGTGCCTTTATTCAGGGGTGGGCGAGCCACACGCGCCGCAAGCTGTGTGTTTGTCTAGCGAACAGCCCCTACCCTCTTAAGTACTAGAGACAACAAAGCGAGCAAAAAACCAAATATTACATAATATAGCGTTATTCTCCGCATGCAAGCCCACTGCATGTTACAGGAACTGTTTATCAGACCCAGTCCCAAGGCTATGAGAACACTACTTTATCAGACCCATTCAAGATTGTGAGAAACTGCTTCCCTTAGTTACCCAGACACCTGGGTGAGGAAGCCAGGCTGCCTCCACTTACCCTATACCAACACACAAGTATCAGGTAGTTTTTATTTAGTAGCAGTAAATAGTAGTTAATTAAAATTTTTTAAACATTTATAATAGTACCAAAATTATTATTTTTAATTAGATATAATCTATGAAGCTGTGTGAGGTTTTATAAGCTAAAAACATGAAAATACTGAGGAAGAGATTCAAATAATACCTAAAGAGAAAAGAAACATCACCGCCAAGGACTGGGAGGCTCTTTGAATTTAATTTATAGTTTCAGTCTCATGATCACATTATCAGAAATATTTCTGTAGTAATAAAGAAGCAAGTTTTAAATTTATATAGAAATGCAAAGTACAGTAGCCAAAATAATTTTGAAACAAAAGAACGATTTGGAAATTTTATATTATTTGATTTTAGCAGTTTATGAAGTGATAGTAAAAGGCTAATTTAGGCACTCATGGTCAATGAAACAGAATAAAGTCTAGAAAGAGTACTAAATATGTACTGTTAATTGTTTTTGTTTTTTGGGTTTTTTTTTTTTTTTTTTTTGCTAAGGAGTAAAAGCAATTATTAGGAAAGATATTCTTTTCAACAGAAAGTGCTGCAAATTTAGACTTTTTTAAAAAAAATCAAGTGAACAATAACCATAGAAAGAGCATGTGAAATAAATTCAAATTATATTATGAATAAAAAAAACACTAGTCAAAACCATAACATTTTCTTAAGAAAATTCAGGAGAATATCTTTGTATTCTTAATTTTGTGAAAGAGTTCTTATACATCAAGACACATGCACAATATGTAAAAATTAAAATTATACATTGGACGTCATCAAAATTTTAAAAATATCTGGGTATTTTGTAAACCTATGTTAAAAAAAAAGTGAGAAAACAACCCATAAACTGGGAGGAAAAGTTTGCAAGATTTATACTTGCTAAAGAGTTTATATTTAGAATAGATAGTAAATGTTCAGAATACAAGAATAAGAAAACAAATAACCAATTTGAAAATTTAGCAAAAAGTTTGAAAAGAGTATTCACCAAAGAAAACATATGGATAGCCAACAACCACAAGATGCTCAATATTATTAATCATTAGTTGAATGCAAGTTAAAAACACATTGTTATCACATCTTTTTATGTTATGGAATAACTGGAATTCTCACACATGATTGTAAGAATGAAAAATAGTGCTTTGGAAAAGTATTTGGCAATTTTTTAAAAAATTAAATATACACTTATCATATGATCCAGTATTCTACTTCTTGGTATTTACCCAAAGTAAATTAAAAAATTATGTTAACAGAAAAACCCATACACACATATATATCCAAAATGTATTAATAATCTCTAAAAATGGTTCAACCCTAATGTCTTTCATCTAGTGAATGAGCTAAGTGTTGTGTGTACATACACACAATGGTATACTATATAACAATACAAAGGAACCAATTACCAAAATACACAGGGTATTAATTAATTTCAAATTACTTATTCAAAGTGAAAGAAACCAAACTCCAACACTACATATATTTATTATATATGTATATATGTATTATATATGTATTATATATGTATATATATATATGTATACGTATATATATATTTAAACATACTATATATTTATTATAAGCCATTCTGCAAATTGCACAAGTATAGGAAAAGAAGAATTTAGTGGTTGTTAAGAGATGTTAGCTAAAAACAAGCATTAAGGTTTTTATTTTTTAAGGAGGGTGATGAATTTGATTATAGTAGTAGATATACAGCCATAAGCATTTGTCAAAAGACATAGCACTGTACACAAAATGGTTGAATTTTATTGTACATGGATTATATCTAAATAAATCTGGTCTAAAAATTAAATGTGTTTCCAGGAAATGATTTTTAAATGTTATTATATTTTTATTAGCCATATTTTTGGCTTATTACACAAGAACTTATAAGAACAAAACTTATTTTTTAAATAAACATAACTTTTATTATAACAAAGAGAAATTTACAATTTTTATCTGTTATACAGGTTGGAACAAAAGTAGGTTTACAGTTGTTTATATGAAATAGTACAATAATTAATAAATAATAATACAAGAATAAACTGTGTTTCATATGCAACTGTAAACCTACTTTTGCCTCACCCTGTGTATAGTGTATTTTACCAGTTTAATATAAAAGCTTTACATAAAGGAGATAGACCTGTGCATCTTTATTAGTAGAAGTAATACATTTTATGAATTACTCTGATTATTTAAAAATTATTTTTCAGTAGGCTAGCAAGTGAACCCTTGCTTAAATTACACATATCACCAGTTTTCAAGAGGGAAATAGCAGATGGGTAATTAATGCACTTTCTAATGAGAGACAGGTTTCAAAAATTGTTTTTTTCTATAGTACATGGCGAGTGGAAAAATCTCTGATTATTCTGAAGTTCCTGACTTATTGTGACTACTGAGAGTGATGTTTAGGAAAGTGGAAAATGCATACTTATCCCCCACTTCCTCATAGGTGTAATGCAGTTGTAAGCAGAATGCATGTTTTTTTCATTTCAAGTGCATTTTTACTGTTTTGTAATATAAATCATATATTTTATTCTAATTAATAACTATATGCAGCTAAAACACCTAAAACTATTCCAACGTAGGCTTAGGTAGCGACAGGGTCAGTAGGGTCAGGCGAGCTGTGATGTCCTAATTGACATGAAGCATATTTTATGCCAATTAATTTAAATGATACCAAACTTTTTCTAGAGGAGAAAATCACACAAAGGTTTAAAATCACCAGTAATTCCCATG
This sequence comes from Mormoops blainvillei, assembly GCA_004026545.1. NCBI lineage: Eukaryota > Metazoa > Chordata > Mammalia > Chiroptera > Mormoopidae > Mormoops > Mormoops blainvillei. The sequence continues at coordinate 30,162 of PVJD01013539.1, forward strand.
AGAGTTGCTTAAAATAATTTGGGTATTCACACAAAGTACTTTAATAGTCCACATAGTCCTAGAAAGACATGCAGGAACATTATCTATTTATCTAGATCATCTTTGTGGAGTGGGAAAGAGTATTTATTGTGAAATTCTATTGCATACCGAAACACCAAACTTCAATGATCTCACATATTATGAAGTACTATACCACAAAATCATGTATATAAACATTTTTTAAACTCCTTATTTCTCTAATTTAATGTTTGTTGAGTAATGTCATTGCAGTAATAATCCAAGGCCCTTGTGCATAGATGTTTGTATGTGATTAGATAGTTAGATGATAGATGATAGATAGATAATAGGTAGGCTAGTATTTAAAGTACATGGGATAAAAACATATTGGATTCAAACATGAAAATACAATTTTATAATACCTCTTTTTGTACTGTGCGCCCTCTGACCCCACTATACTGCTTAACTTCTTATGTATTTTATGCCACATCTGGATAGTATGTCTTCCTTTTTTTTTTTAAGATTTTAGTTATTTATTTTTAGAGAGAGGGGAAAGGAGGGAGAGAAACATCAATGTGTGGTTGCCTCTTGCATACCGCCTACTAGGGATCTGGCCTGCAACCCAGGTATGTGCCTTGACTGAGAATTGAACCCTTTGATTCCCAGGCTGGCACTCAATCCACTGAGCCACACCAGCCAGGGCTGGATAGTATGTATTCTTAATAGAAACTTGTATGCTGCCTAATGATAGGTCCTGTGTATATATTATATACACAGTAATTATATATTGACAAATTATTTTCACATTTTAAATATATAAAAGTGTGTAAGACACACAATAGCTATTACAAAGCTGTCACTTAAGCATTTTTGTTAGGATATTATAGTTGAACATTGAACAACATTGTTTGAATTTTGTGGGTCCACTACACACAGAATTTTAAAAATAAGTATTGTAATTGTATTTTCTCTCTCTTATATTTAATTAGTAACATTTTATTTTCTCTAGCTTACTATGATAATACAGTATATAATACATAAAACATACAAAATATGGGTTAATCTACCGTTTGTTATCGGTAAGGCTTCTGGTCTACAGGATGGTATTTGTAGTTAAGTTCTGGGGTGGAGGGAGGGCAAAAGTTATACGGATTTTCAACTGCATGGGGGCGAGCATCCCTAACCCCTGCACTGTTCAAGAATCAACTGTACTCTTTCTAGGCCAGTGGTATTCTATTTTCCTTATTATTGCATAATGCAAACACTTCCTATGAAATACATTCATTTCTTTAAAATTTAAGATTTGTGTTGGTACGAATGGAAGGCTACCGACAGATGAACATGCTGAGAGCTTCTTCACTACAGAAGTAGCTCAATGATTGTCAAGATAAAGAGGTTAAACCAAAAATGAATATAAGAATTAATATTTTATAAATTTACTGTTGTATAAGTTTATTTAACTTGTTCTCCCTAAAGCCATATACTCATTTTTGAATGTATGTGGATGCCAAACAATTTGTAAAAACCATTAGTTGGGAGTTTTTAATGTATTGTCTGATTTAGAGCCACTAACCCATTTTTAATGTCTCAGGTTCACCATTTCTAAGTCAAGGGTAAAAATAATCACACATTGAGAGATATTTAATGGGTAATAAAAGTACCATTTGAACAGAGAATTAGTAATATAACCTTTAAGCTCAGGCTCTCCTAGGTATAATATATAGCCATAGGAGAAATGGCTTATAATTAAGTGTGTAATTTCAAGTTTTGCCTTTTTCATCACTAACTGTTCCTTTCTCAGAGAGGTATACCTGATCTAAGTACCTGTCTCACACACACACACACACACATACACACACACACACAACCTCCAGAAAAATGAGTTTATACCATTTAATCATAGTTTATATTTTGTCTTCCTCATTCTCCAAAAGGAATAAGATGATTTTATTTGTCAATTCAGAGTCTCTGATGTCATCATTCTTTCAGAGTATCAAAGCTAGCAGGTCATAAGGTTAACCATTAGGTTTGAATAGAACATGAGTCATTTTATTACTTGCTAATTAATTTGGAAATGGCTTTATGATTTCAATGAAATAGTAATTTTTTATGAGACTACAACTTCAAATAATTTCTCAAGAAATAAACTTTATTTTCATAAAAGAAAATAATTCACAATTGTTCAGAAATGCCATAGAGAACTAAAGTTTCTATCTGATTATAATAAGTATCTCAAGAAGTGTACTAATATGTTATTATTTTCAACTACCCTTGCTTATACATTTTAACAATATAAAACATTTGCATCAAAAATATACAACTATGGAGAACTGTTTCAAAACAACACGTAAAGACAAATAAAATGGAGCATATTCAAAGTATTTTTTTTTCTAAAGAGAAACACATTTGAATGAAGATCATTATGACTACTGATAGCTCTGGAAGTCAACAATAGTAGGTAAAGATCAGTCACTAGTAGCTTCTAATTCAGAATCATGTTACATATGTCAGAGTTGTAGTGTATATAAAGTGACCTAGATGAATCTTATATAGCCCAAAAATTATATTGAGTAGATTTTATATAAAAAATAAGATAAATAACTAAATTATTACCAAAATAATATTTCTTCTGATTACATTTATATGGTGATTAAATTTTGTTCAATTTCAGATGCACATTACATTGTGTTTGAAACATATGCTATAAATGTGTACTTTATAGCTGATTTTTTGTTGGTATAACTTTTTTTCAAAAATCACTGTCAAACAATTGAAAAACAGTTATTTTAAGTGTAATTTAGGAACAAAAATTACCTGATCTTATCTAGTGAATATGCTGTTTTGACTTTGAAAAAGTGAAACTGATATAACCACTTTAATAATACTAATAAAATCTGACAGATTCACAGTTAATATTCAACTGGAAACACTATGTGCCATTTCTAATGAAGCCAGTTGATCAGATATGATTGAAATATATTTTCCCACTCACTAATATAAAAAATAATTTTATTCTTATTTAGAATAATTTTTGGAACTTGGGATCTTTGAATTGCTGTTTGATTCTGTAATCTAATCACACAAAATATTCTGGGTTTTTATTTCATATGAAATTTTAAAAGCCCTAAAGTCCCTTAGGGTAGAAAGTACTCACACTATAGCATGAGTTTGCATATTCTTCTTTATCTTAATTGTTTTCTCCCAACAACCTTCTTCTCTTCTAAATCTTTGTTTTCACTACAACCATGATATATGTTTTATCACATCACACTTGTTTATAATCTTTCTTTGTATTTTCATTCCCTACAGGATAAATGCATCTACT
>PVJD01013540.1:0-33487 GCA_004026545.1 Mormoops blainvillei
CTGGTCTGGGGACTAGGGCGCATTCCTGCCACTTAATTTATCCCAAGAGATGTGTCCAGCTTTGCTTAATAGATACCCAGGGATCGTGTCTCGTTGCGCCGAGTAATTAAATTGAATCTTTCCCCAGTTCGGGGTCGCCGTCCATCCCAAGTGCCATCGCGCTGACCCCAAACTACGAGGTGTAGGAATGAGAGCTGCCCCTGAGGGTCCGTGGGCACTTTCCGCAGACGCCTTTAAAGATCTGACTTCTAAGGAGCTAACTGCAAGGGTTCCGGCCTAACGCATAAAATTAAGGATTTCAGAGGCACCGTTTCAACAGGGTATCAATTTCGATAAAAGCTCCATGTTTCTCGCAGAAATCACGAACAGGTACTGATATACCCGCCCCATCCCAACCGCAGGTTGTCAGGAATTGGTACTGGATGATGCGAGTCTCTTCTTCGGGGCCAAGTGGTGGAAAGATCGGAAACGGAAATGATTTCAGGGCTGGGCCCGGCCCTCCCCCGCCTCCAAGAGAGAGAAGTAGCCTGGTGACTAACTCCGAACTCTCGTTAAAGGGTCACCCCAGTACCTGAAACGCAGGCACAGTGGGGCGCGCAGGGCGGGCTCGGGGGACCTCCCCGGAGACACACTGGGACTGCTCCCTCTCGAGCGGGGAGGTCCTGGCAAAGGCCCCCTCCTCCCCACCTCCCATCACCCAGGCAGTATCGATCCGGCTAAAATCACCGAGCAGGACACGTGTCCCCAGACATTTCTGTGCCTGGCACGTAAGGAGTCCCGTTTCTAACATCCCCCATCAGAGCGGAAGTCGGCTGCAGGTTTTGGGTGACACTGGATTTGCGTTTCTAAGACGTAGGGGAGTGTCCGTAAGTGGGCTTCGGAGGGAAACCCCACCCACGAGGGGACACCCGGGGGTGCGTCCCCATGAGGCGGAGCCTGGGGGAGAACGGGAAACCCGGGGTTGTCGAAGAACGAGCATTTCCAAGGCCACGCGCGGCTAAAAATTCTCCGACTGTGAGTTTTCCGGGAGCCCTTTGCAGACGCTCTGCGGACGCCAGTGATGCTCAGCTCACGATCCCCGGACAGAGAAACGAGCGCGTGACTACTGTTCAGGGACCGACCCTCCCGGGAAAAACATCACGGCCTCGACACGGAAAACCGAAATTCGGACCAATGCCGATCTGTCACAGATCAAAAAGAAAAAAGGAAAAAAAAAAAAAACCCCACCAAACTGGAGTGTTTAATTACTCTAAATGACAAATGACCGGTGACTCTCAAATAGGGCAGGCCGCACCTAGGAGCCGAAGGCCCAGGTGAGAGAGAAAAATGGACCAGAATGCCGCTGTGAGCCATTTACCCGAAAAACAGCATGATTCTAAATGTCACAGCCTAACACTTCGGAGCCTCGTAACGTGGGGGCTCGTAACCGCTGCAGGAGAGAGAAACTGGGACTGTCGTCCGGGGCCTCGCACAAGACGCAGAACAACGGACGCCGGCTGTCGGCGAACACACACGTTGGAACGGAGGGCGCAGAAGCCCAGTCACCCTCTGGGGATGTGCAGGAGAAGATTAATCTGAGGTTTACCCCAAAACCCATTGCGAGCAGGCGCTATGAAAGAGGAAAAGAAAATAAAATGACACATCGTTATTCAGCTGACAGCAATCCTACGGCCTCTTAGAACAAAGAAAAAGGGAGAAATCAATTGCACACTTTGAAAAGTTTGTTTTTAATACCTTCTCCCAGGCATCAAAGCTATGGGCAGCCTTTCAAATCATATACATCTCTGTATAGTTTTGTGTATGTGTATATATATATATATATATATTTTTTTTTTTTTTTTTAAACACCTCTTGCCCTGGAACATGACGATTCTTTAACGAAAGCTACCTCCCAGAATCTAAGCCCCACTCCCCCGAAAAAAAATCAGATGGACGTGAAACGATGGTCATTTCCTTTCGTGAATTCTCAAGTGCCTCCGAAGAGGAGGGATAATTTGCAAAGCCAGGCACAAGCTGCTCTCAGAAGACCCCACGGCCCTTCACGCGCTGACACCGGGCCAGATGTTAACATTTGTCTGCGGGCCTCCAGAGAAGCGCGGGCCGCGGGGCGCCAGCCTTCCCTCCTTCTGCTGGAAGCAGCGGCACCGCAGACGGCCACGTGCTGGCGGTGATGTGTGCGCTGCAAGTGGCACTTTGTCATGGCGGAAATGAAGTGTGGAAGGAGTCTGACTATCCCCTGCCCTATGGGGAGGGGAGGGAGAGACTAAGTTAAACGTCTACGATAAGCCCGACCAGCGACGTTACTTCGAAATGCCCTTCCTTTTGCAGTCCCTGTAAGTCTGGAGCATTCCTCAGGCTGTCACAGGGGACAGGCGACGGTGAACTCGACCGTCTCAACCCCCCGTGGTGTGGCCACCAGGCAACGCAACAAGGGGGACATCAGACAAGAACAGGCTCACGCTCACGGGTCGATAGGAAGCAATGGGGGGGGGGGGGTCACGTGACCCAGCTGTCGCGTGGAAGAGGTCAGGAAATGAGGACGAGCAGGACAGCGGCCTGTGCTCAGGGGTCACCGCGGAACACCTGGCGTGGACCCTCGGGGAGGACCCCCATGTAACTGCAGGAGAGGCGGGGAGATATGACCCAAACCAGCATCTCTACCCCCAGGCCCCTCTCTCCTGCTGGGTCCCCGCAGGCGTGCTGGCCCCTGGCAGAGGACAGGGCCACACGACGTGGCCCAAGCCCGAGTGGCGTGTGTGCTGCGGGGGGCATGCGGCGCCGCCCTGGGGGCCCGACAGCACTGCGAGCCCTAGGCCAGCCGGGACGCCCACGTGATTTCCAGGCAGGAGAAGGCGCTGTTCCCAGGGCGGAGGGGCTGCAGCCCTTGGGCGTGGGTCACACCGGGCACAGGACAGGCATCCGGCTCCACGACCCCTTCCTCCTCACGGCCCCTCGTCACCAAGGAGGTCCCTGAAACAGTCTCACTGAATCACCGCAAATGCCCACTCAGAACCATCGCTGAGCCCTGGCTGGTGCGGCTCAGTGGATTGAGTGCCAGCCTGTGAACCAAAGGGTCGCCGGTTCGATTCCCAGCCAGGCCACATGCCTGGGTTGTGGGCCAGGTCCCCAGTAGGGGGCGCGCGAGAGACAACCACACATGGATGTTTCTCGCCCTCTCTTTCTCCCTCTCTTCCCCTCTAAAACGAAATAAGTAAAATTAAAAAAAAAAAAAGAACCATAGTTGCAAGAACCACGTTCAGGTCACACCATTTTATTCAGAGAAAGAGAATAAAAGGGGGCCGCCTCTTTTTTCCCTCATGAGGACAGGAGCGCCTTTATCTGTCATCTGCGTGGCTCATGCTTTATGGCACCTCCCGGGCATTTCCAGGCTTGGGCTGAAAACGTCTCCCGTGGCTGCCGCACCCACAGACCCCGGTGTTCACGAAAACCGAGTGATCTTTTCAAGCCTCACCCTTTCTTGTCCTTTAGTAATTTTGTAATTGGGGTTCAATCACAATAACATAAAAGGCACCATTTAACAATATACGATTCACGCCACGGCACACGGTACATTTATCACGTGGTGTGGCCACCATCATACCCAGCTCCAGAGTATGATCATTTGTGAAGAAGGAGACCCCGTGCCCCCGAGCAGACACTCCCGACTCCCCACCCCGCTCTCCAGCCACAGGCAGCCACTAACTTGCTTTTGCTCTTTATGGGTTCGCCCATTATGGACACTTTGTGTACAAGGAATCGCCCGATAAGTGGTCTTCGGGGTCCTGTTCCTTTCTCGCAGCCTGAGTTAGAGGTGCGCCCACACGGCACGTAGCACTGCTTCACTCCCTTTCGTGACAAATATTCCATGTCCTGGAGTTTTTCGTCTTACACATGGGGGATATTAAAATCACCTGTTTTCACACACAATTATTTTTTAACACTCTGACTTTGGGAGCACCGCTCAGCTCAGAACAATTGTAACAGATACAGGGTTTAAACAGCGAGGACCCCAATTCTCAAAACACTCAGAATCACAGAAAAAAAAAATCTGGTAGAAACATAGACGTGCATCGCCATCAACCATCTCAAATTGCAACGATTGTTTTATCTCTGGTTCTTTTTGGTTCTGAAAGCTGAAATCCACATTTTTCAATCCAGTGCTGATCCACTGGTTAACAATTCATTTCAATGATTAGTTAGTCCTCGTGGAAAAATACCACGGCGCCCGTACAGAGCTGTAAACCGGACAGTCGCCGTTGAAATGGACGCTGCCTCCTGACCGCCATGTTTAAATGAGTTCTCAGTGGGTTTCTCCCAGCTGACCCAGGGACATGGCAGCCTCAGTTCCGAACACGCGACTAGGGAACGACAGTTTTGAAAGATACTCACAGATGCCAGGAAGGAAGGGGTGAAGTGCCCTGTGCTCTAGGAAGAAGACTTTTCCCAGGAGAGTTTTATGTGATCTCAGGAACCTTCCCTCGAGAAGCCTCTATCCATCAGGGCTAATGTCCCTGAGGAGAGGCCGTGAAAAATGGTGCACTTGACCTTTTCCAGATATTTATAACTTAGAATGAAAAATAAATTTAGGAGCAAGGGTGGCTTGCATTTGCAGGGGTGCGCTGAGGGGTAGGGGGAGTGAAGACATTAGCAAGGGCTGCTGGGAAGCCCTGCGATCCTGAGTTCGGGGTCCCAGCGGCCACACCTGACCTACTTCCTAATACTGTATAGCATCACATCCTTTATGTTCGAGCCAACGCTGTGGGAACGACTGCGATCGGAGAGGTGCAACAGAAAAGACACGCTGTTCTCTTCAAAGAGGCTGTGGGGGTATCTGGACACTCTCCCTCTGCGGGGGTTAGCTTTTGGTGTCCCCTTGGCCAACATTCGGTCAAACGTATTTCCAGGCGTGTTTACGGAGGCGATTCTGAGGGAGAAACATCCGAGTCAGTAAAGTGAGCAGGGCAGACTGCCCCCTTCTCTGGGGGTGGGGCGCGCCCCATCAGTTGAAGAGCAGAGTAGAAGGAAAAAAAAAATCTAAGTTGGAGGTAACTTTGCCTGCCTGCCTGCCTGAGCTGGGACACGGGTCTTCTCCTGTCCTCCTCAGACTGAACGGACACGGCTGCTTCTCCGGGGTCCGCAACCTTGCGGGTAAGAGGTGGTAGCCCTTCTCAGCCGCCCTCATCCTGCGAGCCAGTTCCTTCCGATCGATCCATTGGGACGCATGTGCTCCTGCCTCAGTGTCCCTGCAGAGCCCTATCTGCTATAGGACCCCGTCTTCCACAACACCTCCTGGTCTCTCTCCCGGCCAGGATCCCCTGACGGTCCTCTGAATATCGCCGACGGTCACGGCCCCGTTCCAGGTCTGAAACCCAGACACTACGTAAACATGGAGGCAAAAGAGTCATGGTTTATGTGCGTCCACTTCACAGCAGCCGGTTCCGTTGGCCTATTCAGTGGGGCCAACCCGAAATTAATAGTGCAACTGGCCACCCTCCTCTTCACCCATATTGGTCAATCCACTCTCAGCAGACACTGGGAATGGAGACCAAGGATATTTTTAATTCCAGACCTTGAACTGGATCACGGGGAGGACCTCCCGAATAAATCACACTCTTTAGACAGCTAAAGACAGAAGCTGGCATCCCGGTGGCATCTGGGGGTCGGAGGGCTCTCTGGAAAATGGAATAACACACAGGGTTGGGCGGTGGCTTCGTGACACAGACGCAGGTTGACTTGAATCCACCGTGGGCTCCGTTTTCTTGTTTGATTTTGGATTCTCAACCCGATTCCTGAAACTGTGATTTTCAACAAACCCAGTAAGAAGTCAGATGTTACAGCACCAACACATGTGTTCAAACTAAGTTAAAATGTGTTCGTGCCCCGTATTACGGTTTTAAGGAGGAAATCATGGCCCGTCACTAGGGAATCACGATGGTGTCCATCTGGCTGCTTTGATGGGTAGAGCCGTGTTGAAGAAAAGAGCATGCGTGTTCATTCCATACGGGTCTGCTAACAACCGAAGCCAAAGGTTAAACATCTGAGGATATTCAGCACACATGGATTTGCTTGTTTAAAAAAAGCACTGAGCGTTCACCGCGGGGCACAGGAAACAGGCGCTTGCAGAGAGCATGAAGAATAAAAATGTTCTCCAAAGACGCGGGCAGGGGATACATGGAAAGCAGGCTGGTGAATTGGCAGGGCCACAGAGAAGGACGTCTTGGGGGAGCGCAGGAAGGCCGGTGATGTGGCCCTCCTAGAGTCCCCTGTGCCTGGGGACCACAGGGGGACGCAGGAACTCACAGGCACCTGACCACGCTGCAAAGACCGAGCCCTTTAAAATGAGACAGAAGTGGTCCTCGCCTACTCTAACCTGCGCCGCCACGTACCGAGCATCCGCCCGGTGCCAGCCTTTACGGGTGCAGACACAGGTCCCACGTGGGGTGACGAGCGGTTTGTCCGATCCCTGCCCCAGGTTCCGGAGGGACAGGGGTGTCTTTGTGATAACCACGAGGTGGCTCACGCTGGGACCCCGGAGGGCGGCAGCACGAGGGCTGCTCACCGGGAAGACCCAGGGTGAGGAGGTGAGAGGTCGCGACTTTCAGCCGCCTGATGCCTGGTACCCGGGAAGGGACGGGGCTGGAGGCTGAGTTCTGTCATGTGGCCAACGATTCCACCTTCCATTCCTGGTGAACAAAGGAACCCTCCGTGAGGTCATGGGACACTGAGGCACGGCGGGGGGGCGGCGGGAGGGAGGGGACAGCTCCGGGTCGTGACGCTTCCATCCCTGCACAGGGACAGGGCTCCTAAGCGCTACGTCTCCTCCCCGGCCGTGCCCTACGTGGATCTTTTCTAACAAAACATCTCTGTCAGAACGACATTTTCCCGCATGCTGAGTCAGTCCACTGAGTTTTAAAACTTGAAGCCTCGTGGAAACCCCCCAGTGTGGGACCCCCAGTCTAGCGTGTGAAGTTACCACAATGCCCTTGAGGTCTTATTTGTGGGGATGGCGCCAATTCTGGGCGCCTAGCGCAGGGGTGTCCGTGCAGTCCACACAGTCGGGGGCTGAAACTGAAAAACGCCCAATACGCTCCCCACCCTCAGAGGCAGACGCCGTCGGGAGTGCCCCGGTGCGGGTGGGGAAACTGAGGCGCACGGTCCATAGGCAGCTCGGCGTCAGAGGGTGACGGCGCCAGGATGGCTGGCAGCCTTTGCTCTTCCGGCCCGAGTGTGCTGCCCCCCTGATGAAATGCGTATTCCTTACCCAAGATCGGAAGACGTGGATTAGCTAGGACATCGGGGCAGCTGCCGAGGCAGAGGACAGTATCAGCACTGCGGTGCCGCGCTGGGTACTGTCACAGGAGGCGCAGTCCTTGAGAGACAGAGGCAGGCAAACACCGGTGCAAGGACGCTACGGGGAAGCACACAGACACGCCCCTGTGGCTGGCTTCCGGCTGCAGTCCGCGCCGTTGCCTTGGGCTTTGACCGACGCACAGAGAGCAGGTGGGAACCCCGGAAGCAGAGTTGCCTATGCGGACGTTCTCCGACGTGCTAGCAGCCGTGAACAATCCGTCTCTGCCGACCTCAGGGCGGAGAGAGCGGGGGAGACGTTCCAGGCGAGCCCTCCACGTCTCCTGCAGCTGGGCCACCGTTTCCGTGTCTGAGAAGAGCCAGCCCTCGGGTCTGTCCTAGCGGCTCTTGTCGGTGGCAGTGCTCCAGGCCGCCACGGGCCCGGTGACTTTCCTGTTGGCTCTAGACTCCCACAGAAAGCGAGGTATGGGCCCGACGTCGGAAATGCAGCCAGCGTCGGGGGAGGATGTCTGACTCACACATTCGACTGGGATTTCAACTGTGCACAAGGCTTGAGGTTTCTCAGTAAATCACCTTCTTGAGAATCTCCACATGACATAGCAACTAGGAACGTCACGTGATCCCATGGGCCACTCGCACGGTCTGCTGTGACGAATGTAAAGGGTGTTCCCAACGTGCCCCCACCATTATTTCAGGAAACAGGCATGTTTTGAAATGACGCCGACGTGGGCTTAGAAATCTCGCTGTAGCATTTGTTCTTAGGGTCATCTTTGTTTGGGTCTCCCCGGCAGCCCCCCGCAACAGGGAGCTGGGGGTGACGGCAGCACGCACGGTGAGGAGGAAGAGACAACCAGCAAGACATGGACGTGAGCCACGGCGGATGTGCTAATGAGTGGGTCCTGCAGCGGGCTACTGGGGCTCGGCCATTCTGGGGGGGACGCCGTCAGAGGGTGGCTGTACTTTAGGAAACAGCGCCCCGTGCCCTGCATGACGGGAGGGCGAAGGGTTTGACCCTGGCCGCAGGCACCCAGCTGCGGGCTGAACGGCACGGAGACGGGCGCTTGAGCACGACACCGTTGGCCTGAGCAGAGCCATCTTCCGTGTCAGCGGGTGAGCTCTGGGGCTGGGAGCGGCGTGGGCAGCAGGTGCGGCTGGGGTTCCCGTGCAGGGCCAAAAGGGCTCCCCGTCACACTGACACCCTGAGCCCCACGGTCAGGCCTCAGAACGCCCAGGCACACGCTGTTCTCTCCAATGCTGCTTCTGCAGCACTGTCTAGGCAAGAAGGACCGCGGGTCCATGGCCCTGGGACCCAGAGGTCTCCCTCCTGAGGTCCCCCGGGGACGTGGGAAGGTGACAAAGGCAGCACCAGGCTTGCTTGGCCGCCAATATACCTGACAGAGAAATTTCACGGGGAGCCCCTCTGACGTGGACCCAAGCTCCCGGTCCCCACGGGCTGCCTTACACGTCTCGTGCCTCCAACCGGTGGAGGCTGAACCAGAACAAAGTCACCTCTTCGCGGGGCCCGAAGCCACCTCGTGTCCCACAGAGCTGCCTGCCAAGGTGACAGGAAAGCAGCCGTGGTGACAACCGGACGGATGACTACAGCACAGAGAATGATACTTGCTGTTGAGAGTCAGCATCCCGATGCCACGTTATCTCCACCCGTGGCCATGCCTCCCCGCCGTGGGCGTCACTGTCCCCTCCCCTTTGTCATAACTGCCGTCCCTTTGTCTCCTCATGGGCACGCTGTGTGGGCTCCTGCCCGCGTCAGCGCCTCCCCAATAGCCATTGTGATTGATCTCAAATACACGCTGTCGCCTGTCCCTTTGAAGGCCCTTTATGATCCGGTGGCCGCGTGTGCTGTGCAGCAGGTGCCCCGTCACGACTTTGTTAACCAAACGGGCGCCTGGATGAAGGAACGGCCTCCTCCGCGTTTAGCTCGAGTGAGCAGCAGAAGACGAGCCCCCCTCCAAAAGGACATCGCTCTTCCTTCAGAAGCTTCAAAGAAGCAAGGAGTGCCTTTCCCAACCGCCTTCTCTTTCATGTCGCTTTGAGTGGAGAGCACACAGAATGAATCACGAAAGCGATAATGTCAAAAAGAAAAAAAAATGGAAAGACCCTGACTGTCTCCCGTCATCCCTTTGTCGGTTACCTCGTTGGGAGTAACTTGTTTTACGTTATCTAAAGAAACCAGACCGCGCACCAGAATTTCCCGACGGCCACTTTAGAGGGTGCAACACGAAGGAAGCGCGGGCAGTCTGTATTTTAGACACGCTGCTGGGATTGTGACGGGATTCTTTCCATCGTAGTTACCGTTTGACATGGGCAGAGAAGCAGGTGGAGGAGGAGGAGGAGGAGGAAGTCACAGACTGGCACATCCCTATGAAGTAGTCACTCCACTGAGTCTTCCCTGTGCATCCAAGCCCCCTTGGTGACAAAGCGCGTTCGCAGAAGGGCTATCCGGTCCCACGGCCCAACATCCCAGGCTTGGGCTCGAGGACCTGTCCCCCGAAGCCCGTGACCAAGGTGCTCCAAGCAGCGGGAGCAGGGAAAGTGGACAACGTCCCGGGGAGGGCGGAGCAGGCAGGCCGCTCGGGTCAAGGCAAAGCAAAGCGTTACGCCCTTCGGTGCCACCGGCTGCTCCAGGGTCGACATGCGCTGGCCCGGGGAGAAGGCCGCTTCCTGCAAGCGGCCCCGTGCGTTTCATTTCAGACTCGAAGCTACCGGCGTGGCTGATCCGAGAGCCTACACACTGCTGCCCGTCAGCCTTCCGCAACGCGAGCACACAGGATGCTGTTGGACGGACCGGGCCGCTTCCCGGGTCCCAACGTCTGCTTGGCATCGTCCAAGGAAGAGAACGCAGCCGGCGTCGGCTCTGTAAAGGGTGGAATATATCGGGTTTCTCTCAGGCTCTGCCCAGCTTCAATGACCACAAACAATATGAGATTCCTGCCGTTCAAGTGCCAAGGGAGGCATGTGACAGAGAGCACGTGACACGTAAAAGCGTACCCCCTTTTTATGACTCGTCTTGATAGCGGATGTTGCCAACCTTTCAGCAGGATGAACGTCCTGGTTTTTAATTAAGATCCCTTCTGATATCATTCCCATCAGCCAGCACAGACAGCAAGGTGAGCTGCTTCCCATGCCGCGCGTAGCCGACGGGTGCAGACGAAAGGACTTTCCCGCGGCTTCGCGAAAACCTTGGGGTCCTGTTAATAAGACGGAGTGACCCTTAGCATATAGTCACTCACGGCTTGTGGCAAGGCCCGAATTGTCGGAGCTGCTCTCAGAAGTCTGCTTCTTTGTTCAGCCCCAATTTTGTCTCTGGCCAGCACGGTTCAGGATGCAGGCCTGGCGGGAATGGATGGCGTGAGGTTCTTGGAAATAATTTCCCGCAGTCGGTTTCACGGGGCCAAGTGCCGACAGAATATCCTACGAGACGGAAAACACGTTCTCTGAAAGGCACAAGACATGGACCCTCAGTCACTGGAGACGGTCAACGTGCTCCACGTGACCGGGCCCATCAGCCCTGGAGGTCACTGCTGTGCACGACATATAGGCAGGAGGCGCTGGCCGTGGCAGGTGAGCTCGGAGAACCCCGCGTGTCAGCACTTGGGAGGGACACTGTGAGCCCCTCTCTGGGCTAAGGGGGCGGTTCTGTGACGCTGTGATCATGGGTGTGGGCTGCCCGGAAGGGCCTGGATTTTGTCATCGGGGCCCTTCTCTCTCTGTGCCATTCAGCGTGTGTTCTGGAGCTGAGTATGTGACAGAGGGAGGAATACCTGCACGCATAGGTCACACGTGTTCAGGCCGACGGCAGAGCGACTGTGTGGGAGTCGGGAGCCTTGGATTTCGGCTGAACCCTGCTTCTCACTGTGTCATCGGGGACAAGTGCTTCCAGGCCTCTGGTCTCAGTTTCCTCACCGGGAACAGGCAGATTCAATGAATTCAAGTCAAACGATAAGGAAAGCTTCAAAGTGATTGTGGATTTTTTTATTTTTTTTTTACAATATCTCCATCATTTAAAATAGTGCCCAGCCCAGAATTCCAGATCGCCAAAATGGACCCCTTTCAATTTCCAATCTTCTTGCCTTAGTTATTTTTGTAAATGGAGACAATGAAATGTATTTTGACGTACCCGTTTTTTTTCAGTTGACGTTTCCCAGGCAGCTGGGCACTAGATGACCTATCTCACCCTAAGTCTGGTGTAAACCATCCTCGCAGCCCGTACCGTTTTCAAGAAGAGATTTTTAGATTACCGTGAAGCTTTAAAGAGTAATTTTAAAACAAATGCCAACCGTAAATAATGAGCAGAGAGGGAGAGAGAACTGCGGAATAACAGACCAGTTTGTCTAAAGCCACGTGACGAAAACTGCAATCCTGGCTCTATGCCAGTCACCGGATAATGCGTCCGTCCGTCCGTCCGTCCGTCCATCCGTCCACCCCCACCCCCCCATCTGTGTAACAGACACAGATTACCTCCCGTACACTGGGCATTCCTAAGCTGTTTTTACCCACCGCTGTGGTCCCTTCTCTCACGAACCTTCCGCATCTGCAGAGGAAGAAATTAATAAGTAAACAAAGACACCAGGCCTTATCGGTGGAGAAATGCGACTTGGCATCGTCCTCAGATCTGAATCTGACAGAAGCCTTTAGAGTAAAAGTTTGCCAGCCCCGACTTATATCAAGAGCCGTCTCGCTGCAGAAGAAAAATAGGGCACATGACTCTATCAGATACACGGCGGGAAAGGGGATATTCCAAAACAAAACAAATGGAACTCGCTAAAAAGAGATATGTTTGCTTTTCCTGCGGTTGGCCATCACGTTTCTAGCCATGTAGGAAATGAGTTTTTGATCATGAAGTGATCATTTATCTTTTCCAACATTTGAAGTTTTCTGTTTTTTTAAAAAAAATGCCTAGTGTGCCTTCACCTCCCCATGGAACAGAGACTCCCACGTGTGGTCCAGGGGGTCCTATTATTGGGGTCCCTGGACCACAGCCTCTAACGGCCAAGGGAACAGCCCTCTCGAAATACCTGTGCAAATATGAACTCATTCTCCTGCTATAATTTGCATTAAGCTGAATCATTTCCCAGAATAAACTCAAACGGTATTTCCTTTTAAACCTATATTATTGCAGTTTTTCTAGAAATTGGCCTACACAGACAGAGGCAGGCCCTTCATTTCTTCACATAAAATTTTTCACGAGGGCAGTAATTGAAGTTCTGAAAGCTCTAAGGTCAGTTCTCCCATTGCCTGCCTTGAGAACAGATGAACTGCTTATTTTTGGAAATAATACTACGAATGTTAATGTTTAAAAAAAACCATCAAAGCATAATGGAACTACAGATAAAAACCATTTTCCTCGGGGCTACAACAGGTACCCGGGATCCAAGAAATTCTCATCCTTGACAGCCGCCTTTTCTCAGTGAGTTTATCTTTTATCTTCATTTGGGGATGGACGGGGCTCTAGTTTATCAGTTCGTTTAAAAGGTTTTTCTGGGGCGTGAACGATTACAGGGCCAGCGCCCGAGAAGGAACCGGTGCGAGACAGAAAGGGTTCAACCGGAGACGGGGGATCCCTGGGTGTCTTTCCAAGGCGCTGAGAGACTGTGCAGCGACAACCCTGTCGGGAGGCTCCCGTGTTGCCCGATGAGCTGCGTGTGGCTTGTGACACAGCCCTACTCTATAGAAAGGGGAGCTGATGGCCTGTGTCGACCTTAGAAATAGACATTTTCTGCATGGAGGTGGGTCCTCCGATCCACGAAGGATCTTTGTTAAAAGTCACGAGGGGCCGTTAAAGAGAAGAGCGTCAGCAGATATAAAAACTATTGCCCGATGGAGTTTGGGTTCTTCTTGGCGTTTGTACGAATGGCTGCTGGGACTGATTGGTGGAGACGGGCCTCCCTGGACTGTTCTTCTAACGGTAGACAAATCGCGAGGGCTTCACAGGAATGCAGGAATCCTCCAAGAAGGTCCTAGGAAACGAGGAGTTCTTGACCTCGGCCGCAGAGAACCCCCCCAGGGAGGCTCTGAACATCCTGCTGCTTTGATCACAACCTCAGATCTCCGGGAAGGACCCAGGCAGTAGCCTATTCACTGGGTCACGCAGCCCGAGGGGTCGCACGCCCTGCCCTCCGTTAAAGGCGGGGACCAGGCGTGCCGGGGTCAGGGCTTGAGAGCCGGGAGGCCAGGGCTGTCAGCAGCACGGCGAGGGCAGGGAGGGACCAGGTCCCAGCTCAGCCAGTGGGACACAGAGGCGGAGTCTCCCCTCCCCCACCATGGCGCTGTGTTCGGATTCCCACAGATGGCAGGAGGCCCCCCACGCTGGGGAGAGCGGCCTGCTTACCCATCATCCACTGATCCGAAGGCGAATCCCACCTGGAGACACTGCAGGATTCCGTCGTGTGGACGTGTAAAATGAACTCGGACACTCATGCATACGTATTGCCCCTCAGTCACCCGTCCGGCCATGCACTGCCCCGGCCTTCACACACACACGCACACACATACACACAATTATCCCCGATTGCTGGACCAGCAAATCTGGGACTCGGGTCTTCTCTTACGATGCACACGTGGTGCTAAGCCTGAACGTTGGTATGTTCTGTGTCCTGCCTCCCCCAACCGTTACTCCATCTGTTTCTTCCCTCACGTCCCCCGCTCTCTTTGCAAGAAGAGTAGTTGTAAGAAGCAATCTACACAATGCAGTAAATAAATAAATGAAAGTTTTAAAACGATGGATTCTCCCCAGCTTACTACGTTTAGTAAAACAGTGAGATCCGGCATGTTTCCCTCCGCTCTTAACCTTCGGCCCCCTTTGCCTTCTTGGGATGTGGATGTGATATCTGGAAGGACAGCAGCCACCATGTGACCATGAGGGCAACCGCCGCATGATAAAGATAGCAGAGCCGGAAGAGAGATCAATCTTGGGCTGATGATGACATGCTGAGCCATCCCTGCTAATCTACAATCTTGTTCACCAATGCAGGTGATATTTTCATTGGACTGAGACAACTTTTATTCCAAAGCTTGCTTACTTTGAAGAGACTATAATGTGTCAGTTTAGTGCAATGGTTAGCATTAATATTAACCACTGCTTTCATTCCATGGTAACAAAGGAACATTAAAAAACAAGGTTACAATTAAAAAAAAAAATCATTTCTATCTCGGTGCAGTTTTTTCCCAGGAGAACAAAGTCAACAATACGTAAGATCCAAACAAAAAACCCTAACATTTTGTTGTTCTCTTGGTTGATGAAAAACATCCGTTAGAGTGCCTTAAAAACATGCAGGAGGCAAAGAAAAAGGTGAACTTTTTTTTCTTCCTTCCGTCTTATTCATAGCACTTTGGGTTTGATTTTAACTTTCAAACTTCCTACCTCCTGCTGACACTTAGCAAGTCGGAAAACGCTACGTCAGTCAACAAAGAGCAGAAAAGCAAGAGGAATCATTGAAAGAAATTCTCTAAAAATAAAGCAGGGATTGTGGGTTTCCGGCTTATAATCCTTCCTCATTCAAAACAGGCACATCACTGCCTCAGACGCCAGCGTGCAACGCCTTCGTGATTATTCAGGTGCGTGTGAGAATTACTGGGAAAGAGAACTTAATGGGCTTGCTCTTAAGGAAGCCTCGGAGGACAGACTGCAGCTATAAAAAGTCACCCGGCCACTTGTTTTGTGACCACGCTCGTGAACGGATGATATCCGACACAGCAAGGAAAGGTCCCTGGGAACAGGGGGTCACAATAAGAGCTTGGCTGTTGTGGACGGGATCTGTCCCCCAGGTCAGCGGCCACATTCGCAGGGGTCGTTCCGGCAGGAAAACTACAGCCCCCCGGCTAACGTGTGTGCCCCCTCGCGTGGAAGCAGGGTCGAGCGCAACGCTTCGCTCAGTAGCATCTCCTGTCCTCTAACGAGCCTGACAGGGCCTACGTGTGATAGATGATGCCAGGTCCCAGCCCGATCAATCTTTGTTCGCCTTGCCTTTGATTCTCCAACGTTCCGCAGGCCGCTCCTGGCAGAGGCGGTCGATCAATGCATCCTGAGCGAGGCGCGCTCCACGCCTGCAGGAAAGGTTCGGAGAGAACCTGTGATCCCCTCATGTTCCGGAAAAGCCAGGCGCCTCTGGGGACATCGGTGTGCGCAAGCCCAGCCCGCCCCCCAGTTCTGTACGCAGCCCTGGAGCTCTACCCTGTGAGGGAGACGTTCCTTGCCACCTGCAAGTGCAAGGCATCTTCTTCTATGTGGAGCGTTGCTCAGAGATGCTGAGAGTTACGTGACTTACGCCCCCTGTCCTCCGAAGGCCACCTTGCTTTCTGCCCCACGCTGCCCAGTGAGCTCGCATACTCAGGGCCAGGGCGTGCTCATGGCTCAGGCCGGAGGACCGCCTGCTAAGGTCTGCGGCTTTGCCACTGCTTCCGTTTCCCTTCGCACCCTCGTGACACCGGCTGTGGAACGGGAGAGCCGTCAGACCCAAGTGCGAGAGAAGTATGAGAGAAGGTTCCTCCAAGGTCTTCGGCTTCATCTAAGGTCCGTACCACCTCTGCAGTTCTGAGAGGGTCCCCATAGTTCCTCGGCCGCCGTCCGCCAGTGGTCTCGGGCCACGTGCATCTTGGCCACGCCTACCATTAATTACACTCCTTGCTTTGTAATTATCAGCAGTGCCTCTTCTTCATAAAATAGATGCCCGCTAACCTCCCGTCGACCCCTTCCTCCCGTCGTTCCTGCTGACTCCCTCTGGTACCACCCAGAGACAGCCGTCCACCCAGGGCCCTCCCGTTTTTCGATACCCCTCGCGGCTATCCTGTTCCTGCTCCGACGCGGCGGTCAGGCTTACAATGTCCTTTCCGTGGACTCTCGGCTCGGTCGTTTCCCCTTACTTCCTTGGGCTCATCTGTCAAAGCGAACACGTGACTCCCACCTGCACGGGGCACGTGTGCGCGCCCTGAGCGTGGCTGGAAACACACGCACGGAAGGTTCTGCACACTCTCCTCCTGCTTCCGCCACCCTTGCTCCTTTGCCGGCCCCCGTCGCAGCCCTGGTCCGCAGAGCAACCCACCTGTGCCTGCCGCCCACACCCCAAGCCCACGCGACGTGCTCATTCTGTTCCTCAGGTGCCTGCAAACTCCGTCTCCCGAGGTGGGACACCTTGTCCAAAAGTTCAGCCCCAGCCCGGACACGTCCTGTGCTGGCTCCCGTCACCTGTGCTCCTTCGTATGCACCTGCATCCAAACCCTGTATACTTTCTGTATTTCCCATGCCTACTACCTGCCTCCCATTTTACAAGGGACCCCGGGGCGGCCTGGCTGTCTGCTTGCTCTGCTCACAACGGCGTCCCTCACAAAAAGCCTTGCCTTCACAGCTACGTGTTCCACTGAGTGTTTTGTGCCAGTGGGGGGAGCCGGATGGGTAGAAGGCACTAGAATGCAAAGGACGGAATGGGGGTCAAGACTATTGTGCGTGTTACTGTCTTCTTACAGCTACTGGCATTTCTGTTTTAAAAAACTGTAATTTTTTAATTTATTGACTCAAGAGAGAGAAACACTGACTTATCGTTCCACGTATTCACGCATCCATTGGTTGGGTCTTGTCTGCGCCCTGACCGGGGCTCGAACCCGCCACCCTGACCAACCGGGATGCTGCTCTAACCCACTAAGCGACGCGGCCAAGGTTCTAAAACTATCACTTAAATATCAACTATGGCCATCAAGTGGGTTCTAAGAGATTTGTTCCTCTTTGAAAGCACTTGGGCATTAGAATGATTTGCCGCAATGACTGGAATTTGGTTATTCACTTCTCAAATGCCGGACTCTTCCAGGAGAAAGGAGCTGTATTGTGTGCGAGCCTGACACCCGCGGTTAACGATTAGGATACTCCATCAGAAACACAGGACACGGCATGTCTTAGAAAAACACGAATAAACAAAAAACTCTGTTTTTCCATCTACTTTCCTTTCCTTGTGTTCTTCTTTCAAGTGGGAAATTTCTGCCAGGGATCAGAGGATGAAAAGTGACCCTTTGCGATAAGGAGAAATCGAGTCCTCTCTCTAGATTCAGTATCTAACGAGGGGTGTCCAACCTTTTGGCGTCCCTGGGCCACACTGAAGGAAGAAAAGTTGTCTTGGGCCACACGTTAACTACACACACACGAATGAAAAGTGATGAGCAAAAAAAAAGGTTTTAAGTAAATGTGCGATTTTGTGCGGGGCTGCGCTCACAGCCATCCTGGGTGGCCCGCGGCCCACGGGACACGGATCGGGAACCCCTGACTGAAAACAGTGGGAACCAAACCCTCCGTTGTCGATATGCCGGTAGCCATGCAGTGAACTTTCCTCATCTTTCTCTCCGCTGCTTCAACCTTTGTTCTCCTTCCCTCACATGGTGATCGGCCCCAAGCTGAGGACTGCATTTGTTAGCTCAGCTTCTCCTTCTGAAACCCTGTGGAAGCGCGGGGAGATTCCGGCACCCCGTTCCGCCCCGTGTCTACAAACACACGTGGTTGGTGTGGTGAGTGCAGCCCGTGGGCGGCGGAATGGTGATGGGGGCAGTGGGTTCCCAGGACTGCGGGTCCCGGGTGGGTCCCAGCGAGACGCGCCGAGGTCCCGTCCAGCGCCGTGCGTGACGTCTCAAGCACAGTGAACGTTCTTTAGAGAGCCTAGCCGGACGCCTGCTTCACCCAGCGTCTGTGCCTCCGCCAGCCTTTTGCTGACAGTGAGGCGGCAGCGTGAGCTGTGGAATTAGAGGGTCTAAAAATATAACGGAACAAACACACCACGGAAAACTCACAGGAGGCAAGAACTGTGGGTACCCTCCAGCGGGAACAGCAGAGATTAAACGGTGGGTCTGCAAAGGGCGATCTGTTCCTTGAAGACGGCGCTGTTTTGTCCTGTTAATGATTCTAATTCCGTGACGCGGAATCCAGCACAAAGCCTTTGCGAGAGAAGGAGGAAGGAACTCAACACGAATTCAGTTTAATTAACACCAACATGCGCTTCAGCCCCCACACAATTACCAGAAATGCAAGACAGCTACATACAGATCGCCTTCCTTGACTGCTCTTCGTGCCTCTGCAGAGCTGCTCGACCGCACGGGTGCCGCTCCCAAGAACGGACCCCTGGCTTTCTCCGACGGCGCTTCTGTGCGGCCGACAGAGTCCCCTCCGGCTGCCACCAGCCCTGCGGAGGCTGGACCATCCGCTGTTGGGCTTCGCTTGCCTCAGACAGGCAACGGTGCACCACGCCCAACGAGGAAGCGCTCCGCCCTCTCTAACAGCCTCCTACTTTTTTTTTAAAAAAAATAACTGTCACCCTGCCTGTTTGTCTCCCCCCGCCGCCCCTCACCAATGGCCTTAGCCACAGAGCGCCCACGGGCACAAAGCTAACGAGTCTTTATAGCATCAGCAGCGCTAAAAAGAGCTAAATTGACTGCACCCGGGCAGCACCGGGGC
This sequence comes from Mormoops blainvillei, assembly GCA_004026545.1. Taxonomy (NCBI): domain Eukaryota; kingdom Metazoa; phylum Chordata; class Mammalia; order Chiroptera; family Mormoopidae; genus Mormoops; species Mormoops blainvillei. The sequence continues at coordinate 18,755 of PVJD01013540.1, forward strand.
AGCACCGGGGCAGCAGGCCGACACCACGAGGAAAAGCTGTCCTTTCAGCAGGCATTTGGCCGACGGCTGTGAGCCATCTGGGACGTAACTCGCTCTCCTCCAAGAAAGGAACGTTGCCCTCGGCTTTCCCAGGACGTCCGCCACTGAGGGCGGGGGCCCTTGGGCTGGGCCCCCAGTGCGCCCCTGTGTAGAGGCCAGCACAGCTGGGGGTTTCATGCTGACCAGCTCCGCGGGGTCCTCCGCTAGCCCCCCACATGCTAGGCCCTGCTGAATAGCGTTTGGGGACAGCGGGCCGGAGCCTGGCCGGACCTGGCCGGGGAGGGGGCGGGAGTGCACTGGCCTCTCTACCTGGAGAAGCAGGACGCGTTCAGGACACGGACCCGGGGCGTGGGCTTCCGGCGTAAACTGCCTGGTGCTCAGGGAATAATGAGGTGCATGGGTGACATGCCCTGAGGCGCCAGCACACAGAGCCCGGACCGCCGTGGCTGCTGCCACTCCGGGGTCTGCACCTCACCGCCACGGAGAGCTCAGGTGCATCGGCGCATGTCCACGTGGACGTAGGAGCTCCACATGAGATCCTGAAACTCAAAGACGCTGCAGGGTTGCCACAGGTCCCCTGGACCCGTGCAGCTGCAGACATGACACAGCATACGATGGCCGGAAGTGTCGCCCGACACAAAGCAGGTAAAAAATGTCGCCCCACAGCTCTCCCCTCCCCTTCCTATAGCCGGGAGGTAAGCACCCCTCTTGCTCTTTGAAAACCCTGGCGTGCGGCAGCCGCTGGCGGGAAGACGCCTAACTCCTGGCGACGCGCCCCAGAGCTCAGAAGTTACGGAAAACTCCCTCGTCACTTATCTCTGGGAGCACCTGACGTCCATCGCCGCTTCTTCAATGAAATATATGCCTGGCAATACACGCCGGTGTGTGCGTGCGTGTTGGCATGTGCACCGCACACAAGAGCTTCTTAGACGGAACTTGGGTGCGTGGCCGGTGGCCGCGTACGGACTCAGCTTCGCAGGCAGAGCGCAGAGCCACCCAGGGAGGCCGTGGCTTCCAGCTGCACAGGTGAAGGGCACCGGTTTGCCCCCTTCATGCCGCCCGGGCGGGCCTCCCTCCACCCCGAGGCTACACAGGGGAGGCAGGTGTCCCTGCAGCCCCCCACGGGGCTGGTGGATGTGCGTGGATTTTCCCCCTTCCTGCCCCCTTCTTGGACATGCGTATCTGACCCCCTGAGCTGGGTAACGGCCCTCCTTTCGTCTCTCCGCAGGCGAGCACTGGTTGTGCCAGAAACGTGAGAGGCAGGATCAAACCTCGCCAGAGAGGGCGAGCGGCCTGTTTCCGTTCAAGGGTCACGTGAATGGTGTCGATGAAAAAGAACCCCCTTCGCAAACCAGGGTTTTTTTTTGTTTTTTTTTTTTTTTGCAATAGCAATCCCACCGAAGCCCAGCAGTGCAGAGGTGAGCAGGAGACCTTTATGCAAATGTCACATTTTACTTTCAAATTCCCAAGCACAATTATCCATTATGTCCCAGAAAATTGGTAATAACTGGGAAAAGCCGATAATGGGCGAGTCCTCCGGCGGACCAATTACGGTGACTGCTGAGAGTTATCTTTCTGGAAACTCGGCCTCCACTCTGAGGCTCTTTGATTTATGCAAACCGCAGTGGCTTTTTATCTCTTGGTTCCGTCCCTCATTTTAAGACATCGGGTGCAATCTCGAACATTTTAGGACGGGCGGGGAACCCAATTTCTTTTCCATAAAGATGAGGGAGATTTTATCCTTGTCAACAGCAGTGGGAAGCTGTAAGTGTGTGTGTGTGTGTGTGTGTGTGAGTGTGTGTGTGTGTGTGTGGCGGGGGGGGGGGGCGGGGGTCCTGTGTAACTCCCTGAGAGGGATCTCCTTCGAGGTGTCTCACACACCACAGCATCGGAGAAGCGAATCTTGTATTTCCATATGAATTTCCCCATCCTTCAAGGCACTCACCACCGCCATGCGGAGACACTACAGCACGGACAGGACCCGAAAACTGGACTGACCGCTGTTCAAGCAGCGGTCCCATGAAGAGGTTTTCGAAAGGCAAAGGAGACGTGTGTACGGTCGAGTGCACACTTGCCCGCTGTGCCCCGGATCCACTCTCCCCCCGTACGGCTGTGCTCACGGAAACCAGGGAACGAAGGACCCGCTGGGGCACGTGTGAGGGCGGCGGCTGGAATCTCAGGGGGCTCTGACCTTTACCTCTCCTACACAGTAAAACAAAGGGTCTTTGCGGCTCTGTTCCCGATGGGGCTTGCTTCATGTTTATAGCACAGGTGAGCACGCTACAGCCCGCGGGCCTCACCTGGCCACCTGTCTGGGGTTGCACCGAAAGATCTGTTGTCCCACAGGCAAAGCCATTTGCTGCCACATTGTCCGTGGCTGCTTTCATGCTACGACACGCAGTCTGCGCGTTGGTGGAAATCGGCGAGGTCTGGCCAAGTCCAAGCGCCGTCTTTCCAACAACGGAGTCCCAGGAAAGAAGAAAGACGTTGCTTATCAGCCAAAACCTGAGGACCAACAGAGGCCCTAGCTTCTGAAGACGTTCAGATGACACACGTGCTTTTGTCCAACCTGAGACCCCCAGGGAACGGTGCTGTGCGCAGCAGGGCTGGGAAAGGCTGGTCTCCCGAGGGCCCGCCGGAAGAAGCCGGTTGGAAACGAGGGGTCGGGTGGTAAGCACTGTGTCTGCGGCTTCTGACACGCAGTGCCGGGGAGGGTCCTACGGGAGCCCACGGCCCTCGGGCGAGCCCTTCCGCCGCGAAGCTGGCGTGGGCAGCAGTCCTGTCTGTTTGGATTCTTCCGCTCCTACTAAAAAGGACAAAGCCTGCTTTGGCACTGTCCCCAGCCGACACTTTCTTCCCCCAGCCACCTGTGTGGCCGGAGGGAGCCAAGACGCCGCTTGCCAGGCCGTAACAGGCGCCGGGGCCGGCTCCTCCCTCCGAGGCCGCAGGCCTGTCCTTTCCATCAGGAACGACGCGAGCCCAGCGTGCGCACTGCGGGGAGGGGCGGCTACACGGTGCGCTGCGGTCCCCAGCGGAAGGGTGCTCCTGGCCGGCGGCAAGAGGGGCGCCTGAGACGTCGCTACGGTCGCGGGCGAGGTGTCCCAGTGGAGACGCCCACCTGCCAGCCCCCGCGTTGCTCTGCGTGGGCGGCACGCGGTTTGGGAGGCAGCACACGCCCTTGGGCAGCAGCGGGGCATGGGGGGGAGCGTCTCCTGTCCCACCCCCGCCCCTGCCCCGAGATCCTGTCCGGAGGCCTGCGAACGAGCCCGAGGGAGGGCAGGCTAGCGGCGGGGAGATGCGGCGGAGGTCAGAGAGGCCGGCCTTCGTGGGAAAGGGGCAGTGCCGGCAAGGGGCGCGCGGCTCGGTCGCCTGCAGGCCATGTGTTTCAGGCAAGGGGCGCGCCGAGACCGAAGCCTGGGCTTCTGCCGCAAGGAGCCGCGGGAAGGGAGACAGGCGGGCCCCGAGGGCAGGAAGGGCCTCTGTGCAGACCGATCTCGGGCTGACCTTCGCTCTGCAGTGCCAAAGACGCGCTCCTGCTGCAGGAGAGGACAGGGGACACATCGGCCCGGGGAGCGCGCGCCCGCGCTTGAGGCAGACGGGCAGCTCTCTGAGCTCTGTCTGTGGCTGCTGCTTCAGGGACCCCCTCAGCGCCAGGTCACCGCCTGTCACGCGGCAAATCGTGTTGCTTGGGGGGGGTGCGCTCTAATCCCCTGCCGGCCGCCTAAGGAGGGAGGGTGCCCCCTAAACCCCGCTGTGCACACCGTGTTTCAGAACGTGGCCTCCCCGGGAGGCAGAGTCTGTGCATGGGCGGGAGTGCAGGCCGCGGAAAGGGCGAGTCCCGGGTGCGCGGTTTGACTTACAGGGCAGTGGCAGAGCCCATACCCAGACTTCCCGCACAGCTGCCGCGCCGATGCCCAATGCGAACAGCTTACACAGGCACGGCACGTCTGTGACAACTGGGACGCCCGCCCTGGGACCTGGTCATAAACTTTTCAAGGAGTTTTCCAGTTTTTCCAAACTCGGGGCGGGGGTCTTATTCCGTTCCCGGGTCCCAGCCAGGAGGCAGCCTCGCGGGGAGTCACCCTGCCATCTTAGTCTCTTCTACGCTGTGACGGGCTTTCCGAATTCTCATGACTTGACACTCAGATGTTTCCCGCACTGTCCCACAGCCGGGCGCTGCCGGGGGCTTGCCGGACGAGCGAGCGGAACGATGGGCTCGGGGCACGAGGCCCCAGAGGACAGGTGCCCTTCTCATCGGGCCACGTCAGGCAGGCATGACGACTTGGCGACTCGTCACCAGTGATGTCATCACCTTTGTCACCCGGCAGACGGAGCAGTGTCTGCTGCATTTCTGCACCACCACTCTCTCCTCCTTCGGTTTGACTCTGGGATTTCTAAAAACGCATTAGTTCTCAAAGTGCCTAACGTTATTTTTGTTCCTTATCTTATCGGGTTTCTTTTTCCTGTTTTCAATCTACATCTAATTTAATTAAATCGTTGTTGTTTTCTTCCAGGAAAAAAAAGAGGAAGAAAAAGCATTTTCCAACAGCCCACGCCTCACAGAAATCCCGTGCGTAAACGTGGAGGCTGTGCTTCAGTGGCAGGAAGGCCAACCTGCACTTTGAGCATCTCTGAGGTATGAGGAAATGCAATAAATATTTTATACACACTTCCTAATTGCGTTTCACAACAGCACTCAAATTAAATATTAACAGACCGGCTTTTTCCGATGAAGAAACCAATTTTCCCCAGGCCGTAGTTAGACAGTAAGTAATGAAACAGGTAGAACAGAACCCCCATTCTTTAGCGCGAGGCTCACAAACACCCACAAACGGTGTAAATTTGATTCCCACCCCTTGGCCGCAGGACGCAGCCCCCAGAAAGGAGCGGGTCTGTGCCCCTCAGCACAAGCATCTGCGAAACACCAGCGCCAGCGACACGCAGTCCTGCCGCCCTCGTTCCCCAGGCGGCCTCCCCCTGGGTCATGATCCCCCAGGCCCAGCTGAGGCTCACCTCCTCCAGGAAGCCCTCAGTGATTACCACCCCCAGCACAGTGTGTGTGCCCTGGTGCCGCATGTGCCGTTTCCAGCAGTCGCTGGTCCTGGATGGTGCTGTGCTCCCCGCCTGCATCTCGCTAACCAGGGTCCCCCATCTGTGCACCGTGTTGTGGCAGCCCCACGAGCTCCAGCCCTGGTGAACGGGGCCTGTGCTAGGCACCCCCACCGCCCCGAGACAGCTCTCCAGCTTCCTGGCTGGAACCACGCATTGAATAAATCATTTACATAAAATAATTTGTGGGGTCGGGGGGGCAGACTGTGTCCTTTTCATCCTTCTCTGCATTAGGTGAAAAATGGCTTTCAGAGACATGTGAAGGGTGATCCCATCTCCACGTGTGAACTAGAACCGCGGGTGGTTGAAACAGCAGGGGCCTGATGTGGATACGTGAACGGCACGGACGCGGGGAAGCCACGCAGGTCCATGTGGGAGCCACTGGGTGCAGGCGGACGCAGAAGAAGGGTCCCAGAAACGAAAGCGAGCGCTCTGGCAGCCTCGCCTGGCGCGTCCCCCTCAGCCGTCACTGAGAACCGTCCCCCGCGCGCCTGCCCCCAAGCCACACAAAGCCACGCCCACCGCACATGGCATCCAGGCCTCCCGTGGGCTGGGGTCTCCCCTCAAGCATGAAGCCCACCAACGCTTCCCCCATCTCCCGCCACGTTTGTAAGAAACGGGCGCCGTTGCCCGGACAGGGCAGATGCCGGATCATCATTTCATGAGCAAGTGAGCCAGCCCCCGAGGAACAAAGGTTAACGCTGCCATGAGCCCCACGTAGGGACCAGGGACGGGGACCCAGGCAGCTGCTCGGCAAATCCCTCATTCCTCCCAGCAGCTCCACAGGACAGACCCGCGAGGCCCACGCTCACTGCGCACATGGGAAAAAGATGGCACTGGGCTGCCCGGGGCCTGGGTTGGCACAGCTACAAAGGGGGAGACCCAAGAACGGGCCCCGGAGCGTGAGGCCCTAGACCACCCCGGCCGGCCCTGCTGCCCAGATCGACACGGCGTCCCTGTCCCAGCAGCAACGCGGCACTTGGCAGAGGCCCTCCTTATGCTTACGAAGAACAAACGCACGCTGACCCTCTGTCATACAAAAGCCCGCGCCCCTTCTGCAGGGCGGAGACTCACTTTTGAGGGGTGTGCGTGTGCCGTGCATTCATGAAACGTTTGAACATGTGCTCTGTAAGCGGAATGCCAAAATGGAAATCAAAGAAGGGTTCTGAAAAAAAATAGGAGAACTAGAGCAATTATTATAATTCTGGCCGGATCGAGAGAGAGCCCGTACACACGCGAAGCCGTTCGAGAGGACCGATTTGAAGCGGGGGAGGAATGCCTGCCGGCAGGGCTGGGCCAGGGGTTTAATTTGGCGGACCGTGCCTCAGAGAGACTTCCACCGCGTCAAATAAAACCACACACACGTTCTCATGAAGTTGCCTAATTCCAGAAAATGCGTTTGCGCTCCCAGCCCGGCACCTTGGAGACCCTGCGCGCACGCGCCCACCAGAGACGCCAGGTGCCCCTGACGGTCGGTGTTAATGCCCGTAGTTCTCCCTAGTTTTCAGTCGACTCTTACCCTGAACAGAAAGATGATTGCAGGAAATCCTCTGGTGGGATGAGATTCTATCACTCCTGCCGGACGAACTCACGTCTTCGACAGCAGTCACTGGAAGGAAGAGGAGGGAGAAGCGGCGTGAGAGACGTGTACCCTCGGACACGGACATGGCGCTGGTGCTCGGCGTGTCCCCGCGAGATCGCGCCCGCCGGCCCCCGGTGGAGGCTGGGAGTGGGCACGGCGGGGCGTACGGAAGGCGGGGCGGTCAGACAGTGTCCGTCCTCCGCCAAGAACGGGCCCGAGCAGCGCTGATGCAAGTTCTGCCCGTCAGTCCCGTAGCGTCCTCACTGCAGCCATCGCTGCCCGAATGCCCGTTGGTCTGGGTCGCGGGGACCGTTCGTGGCTGAAACCGTTTTGGGAGGGAGGATACAGACATTGTTGCGTTCGGGTCAAAACTCGACCGGCCGACCCTGTCCCCCAGGAGGCAGCGGGCTGTTCCCTGGAACAGGACCGATCCCCAAAAGGTCAGAGGTTCGGGCCCCATCTAAGCTCCAGGACACACAGAAGAAGCCGCGGCGAGAGCACAAAGGGTTGCGGGGACCGGACGCTTCCTGCTTATTTGATTTTTCCTGGGTCCCCGGCACCCCCACCCTGGACGGGCGACACCCAGTCTCGACGCCGGACCCGTGTAGGTATCTGTGATCAGCTCCCCGGGGACCCGGCCTTGGGTGGGTGCTGGGCGTCACATGGCCAGGAAAACTGCTGTCCACAGAAATGAAAACAAGCGTCCACACAAAAACTCAGGCACCCGTATGCACGGCAGGGTCCTTGGTAAAAGTCACAAGCTGGAAACGGCCGGAGGGTCCGCCCACCGATGAAGGAAATGCGCAGCGGGGCCCATCAGAGCCGCGGGGTGTTATTCGGACATAAAAAGAGCATGAAACTCGGCCACACAGTACAAAGTGGATGAACCCCCGAAATGTTGTGCGCAGGGAGACACGGCACACACGGCCAGTCGCCCACGCTGCCGAGGCCATTGAGGTGAAATGTCCAGGGGCGCAGCTGGAGGGACAGAAGCAGGTGCGGGGGGAGGGCGGAGTCAGGAGGGACGGCTGGTGGCCGTGGCGTTTCTTCTGGGGGAAAAGCAACATGTTCTGCCACTGATATAGCGGCGGTGCGTGCAAAAGGCCGAATCTCCTCAGCACCGCGGAGTTCTCGAGTTGGGGCGGGGGCACGGGGTGTGAATGCCACCTGAAATAAGCCGTTCATCACCCAGAAAAGAAGCGAAGAGCCTTGGAAGGGGCCTGCGCTGCGTCCGCCCTGTGGGGGTCAGGGCTGCTTCCTGCAGATCCCACAGGGCCCCGGGACTCCCGCAGCCGCCTCCGCCAGGAAGAGCGCAGCCCCGAGAGCAGGACGCCAGCTGTGTTCCACCCAGTGTGGCTTCCGCCCCGCGTCCGCGCCCTGCCGCCTACACAGGCCCAGGGCCACCCGAAGGCTAGGTGTGTGCGGCCGTGTTCCCAGCAAGACCCGTGCACGGGGCTCACCCGGCACAAACAGGGACGCTGAAGGAGACGCCCCGCCCGTGTGTTCCGGAACCTGCCGATGGCGCAGAACCTCCGTCCCGCTCGCTCTGCAATGTCAGAAGCTGGGGCGAGGCCTTCCTGTCACAGAGACCCGCCGACGCCCGCCGTTCGCCCAGGGTGAGGCCAGGCGCGGATTCCCGGTCTGGGTCTCGTCCTTGAGTCGCCGAGTGGCCTGTCCCCACCGATCACTGAGACAAGACGCTGCTGAAGCCCCCGTTGCTTCCGCTTCTCTCCTGCCCCCGGCCCCGAAGCAGAGCCAGCCGCACGTGAGCGCTGGCAGCGTCAGGAATGGCTGCTTCCCGGGCAGCTGTTCGCGTGGTCACCCTGCTGCCCCACCGCTAGTTCTTTCTGGGGGGGGGCTGGAGCCGTTTGTGGGTACAGTCCCTTCCTGCTCCAAGCCGGAGGGGAGGGCAGATTCCCCACCGCGCAGGCGGCTCCAAACACAGGCTCTCGGGGTTGCATTTCAACGTCCTAGCCTAAGAAGCCAGCCTCTTATCCGTAAAGTTAGACTACAGAAGAGACAGCGCAACACTGATGATGAGTAGGGTCAACGGATGTCAGGGCAACATCTCAATGGGTCCCATGTTGCACACTGACGATCGAGATTCCACCGGCGACGACGTGGTGGGCGGACAGCAGACGTGCCCCCGGAGACGTGCGCAGCAGCTGCTGGTCTAATTCTGGGGACAGACATGCTCGCGGAGACTTGCAACGAGCCCTTCTGAAGGAAGGTTCGGGATCGCTGTCTCCGCGACTTCCTTGGAGAATTCTGGAAGCGCGTTGCACAGAAATAGCAGTACAGGGGCCAGAGAACATCCTCTTCCTGGTGACGCGGGGATCGAGCCCCGCGGGACACCCCTTGCATACAGAACAGAGCTTCCCGTGCACCTCGCGTGTCTAGCAGCAAAGCTATCAGGTAAAACTCTCCAATGTGGCTGTTTGCGTGTGGGGCCCAAACAGTATAAATGACAAGAGGCAGCACGGCATTTCCCGCGTCAGCTCACATTTAATCACGCAAAGCAGGAACGGGCCCCGCTGTCCATTCCGGCCTCTGCTCAGAGACACTTAGAGGATTCATGGCCTCGGTGACGGACGGGTGCTCTGTGAGACCTTCCCACTGTTTTCCTCCACTTGCCATCGGGGTGCTCACACCGAGAGAAGGAGTTTCTCAGCTCTCACCCGGCGGCCCTTCCGCCAACCATGGCTTCGTTCTCCAAGACCGTCCGCGAATGGCCAGGAGGGCCGGGTCTCACTGTGGGGACCACGGGCTGCCCGCTCCCCGAAGAGAGGGAGGAATGTCGCCGAGTTCTCAGGTGCACTGTCTTAGGCGGGAGCGCTTTGCAAACCATCGTCTGGCAAATAGAAACATAGCACCTTCGAGGGAGAATCAATCAGACGCACATTCGTGGAATTTGTCGGCCGTAATGAGGACCATGCTGTGTCGACGCACCCCTTTGCTAACGTTCAAGTGCCGCCTAATCGAGGGAATAAATGTGAGACCCCCGACGGCGCGTATTGCAATGATGGGACACATGATCATTTTCGTCCACTGAGGTTCGAACTTGCGACTTCGGACACCTTGATTACTAAGGTAAGAGACGCAGACCTGACACCACACGGTGCACAGCAGCAGATGGCCCCCTGGGGCCGCCGCGTCCTGCTACCGCTGCATCAGCGACCTGGGAACTCAAGGCAGGAAGGAAAAGTCTACGCCACCTGAGGCTGTTGTCTGGCCAGGCCAGAGGAACCTCTGTCCTAGCACCAAAAGAAAAACAACGCCCCAAAAAACAGTGCCATTAAAAACGCCTGGGACGCCAGTGTGACTCCCCGCCGGTGCTACGCTGTGGCGGCATGGACTGGGTAAGCAGGTGTCAAACCACTTCTGGGACCATGTTTGGGTTCCAGGCCCAGCGACCTCCTGTCCTAAACTGAATCCTCCACGGGGCGCTGTCCCACCCGACGGGACCCGGGAAAGTGCGGCAGGGTCCCAGGCCGCCCTCCGGGGGGACCTCCCCGCGGAGTCCCGATGCAATGCAGCGCTCTCTCGAGTGCACGCTGGGTGTCCTGGAAGGCGTGTGCACGCAGAACATAAAAAATCCCCCCGGGTTATGGGTCATCGGGAAAGGTCCCCGTGCCCTTAGACCCCTCACCCCGCTCCGTCCACGCATCCGTCTTGCTATGTTTGGGGTCCTCGGCCCCCTAGTCGTCTTCGTCTGGAAACACTGGCTGCTCAGGATGAAGCTCCACAGCCCGGTGGGTGGCATGGGTGCCCGGGAGTCTCTTCAATGCTACTCGTGCTCCGGAAACGATTTTCCGATCCAAGGGACACACGGTGCGTGGCATTGTTTTGTAATTGGGAACATGCCTATACAGACATCAAAAACTAGCTTCTAGGACATATCGCGCTCTCTACCTTCCTGATGAAGGCCATCCCCCAAACGAGGTCCAAACGGGGCCCCTTCCACCAGTTCCACTGTAATGCTATGAGCTCACAGCGGCGGGGGGCGGGGGGGTCTGTTTTGCCAGACTGACCGCCCCTGGACACACCTCAGCCCCTGCGCATCGAGTGGTGTCTGGGGACGGGGCGGTGCGCTGCCCCGGCCCCCGGCCCCCGAGTGGGTCCTGCCGCGGCTGGAGGACGGGACCGAGCCCCCTGCTGCCGTCAGTCTCTGCCGTGTGAGATCCAGCCCACGGATCCAGCCCGGCCGGGCGGCTTTGGGGCCGTTTCTGCCTCTGTCCTTCTTGGTTTCTTTTGGTCTCCGTTGTGTCATTCAATGTCCTGGCTAATCGTCCGCGCTCCCCCTGGTTTGCAGCCCCGATCAACCCGCTCTTCTTTTCTTCATCCAGGCCGTTAATTAAAACGGTCCCCAGGACAGACTGCGGGAGAGACAGACCCAGGGAGAGACCGTGAGGGACGCCTCCCCCAGGGGACGTCTATCGCGGAGCCGTTCACTTTCATCCCGCTGAGCGGACCGGAATGGTACCGTCCCTCAGTCCTCCAGTCTACGGTTGGAAAATCTCTGTCGAAATTTCGCTTCCCCGGAGATGCTGCCCCTCAACTTTCCTCCGCTTCTCGCCTTGACGAGCCCGGCGAGGCCACCAGAGCCCGCCCTGGCTCACGGTGGCCTCCGCGTCCTGCTTGAACCGTTCACCGGCCAGCTTTTAAGGAAGCCCATCTCCTAAACGTTCCCGGGGACGGCAGGCAGCTGGCATTCTCTAAAAGCTAACTCCCGGTCTCGGTGACCACACGTGAGCCCCGGCCCCCAAACGCAAAGCCCTCTTCTCGGCCCTCCCCCCAAACGTGGCCCTGCTGGGGGCTGTTGGCCGCCCCCCGTTTCTTGCTCCCAGGTCTGTGAAATTCATCGCGTTCTTGGCCTTTGAAAATCAGAGCGTCGGTTCCCTTTGGTTTCTGGGCGGAAGTCTCTGCTGTTTGGTAGGTGACGTCTGAGCATCACCACGGACGGTCAGTCTAGGTGACGCGTGAGCTCTTCCGTGAACGTGGGACGCGGCTTCTGCAGCCTAGCGTGCCTTTCCCCCACCGCCGCACTCCCCCGATGACCTCCGCGGGGTCTCCGGGGGTCAGTGTTCCGCTCCGTGTTAACATCACAGTTACCTGTCTGCAGGTGATTCTCAGAGACGGAGCAGAGGGAGGTCAATGAAAGTCCAAGGGGCAGTCTCTCCTGCTCAGCGAGCACACGTCAATGCTTCGTGACGTGATGTACGTGATGGGACACGTAGAACTTGAAGCTCTCTCGGTGCCACGCTTCGATACCGGGAGGGACGGGGATAATTACTATTTTCCGCTCATGACCGATCTCACTGGGCAAGGGCGTCGCCCGTGACAAGGGCTGTAAATGGCACAAAATTACAGCTACGAACAAATGCGCAGCCCCCCACTCCGGTATCGAAACCGTCCCATTCAGGGGGTTTCTCCTCAGAATTGCTTCCGTCCTGTTATCCCACACTCCCCCCCGCTCCACCCCAGGGAAAGGAGATGAGGCTTTAAAAGCCAGAGACTGCAGAGGATGCCAAACAGTTAGGATAAATTATTCGGGGAGGAAAGCGTGAAAATGGAGTTTCCTTTACTGTCCCAGGTGTTGGCGAGTTGTGGAAAGGCCACGGCCACACAGAATTTTAGGAACGGGATTCAAGGAACACTTGCCCGGGCACAGGGTAACGACTACACGTGTCAGAGTTTGGGGAGGCCCCCCAGTGTCCACTGGCTGCTCAGCACAGCAGTCCCCCGCGTGAGGCTAGCTCCCCGCCGCTGTTCTCCCTGGAGAAGCAGGCAGCGTTCTGAAGAAACAAACAAAGAAACAAATTTGATGAAATCCATCCGTGTTCCTCGCACCTCTCCCTCTGTATTTCGGGGGAGAACGGAGGTCAGCGTCGGCCTCACATGGAGAGACACAAATGAGTGCGGAGGGCGGACCGATGCGCAGGGCCCAAAGCAAATACCACGCCATGCAGATATTTCTTGATTTCCCAAACGTGTCATTGCCTGCGGATAACGTTTCCTTTTACCCATGATTACTGAAGTCCCCAAATAACAAAAGCGAGCCTACCCTTTTCTTCAGAAGGCCACCAGAAATAAATGCCAAGGCCACCGCGCGGCGGCGGTGAAGGAGAGAGAGCGGGGACACGCCCGCAGGTGCAGAGGGTGGCGGCCACTTATAAGAGAGGGGCGGATACGCCTGGGCGCCGTGCCCGGGAGATCCGGGGAACACGTTTCCACCCGCCCGGAGCAGGGCCTGGGAGGGCCTCCGCCTTTGGCTCGCTGGCTCCGTGGAACCCGGGCACGTCTCTCTCCGTCTTGCAGCTGTCACACTGACTCAAAGGCGATCGGCGTCTTTCCTGTTTCCGGAGGCCTTCTGTCGCTCCGAGCACGAGACTTTCTTGTCTTCCGCACCTCAGCAGACACGGCGTGTTCCCGGGGCCGGTCATTGGCTCACCTTGACACGTTTGGTCCGCGTTCTGGTGACGTGAGCCCGCAACTCCGAGAGAGGCCTAAACCCACAGCCACGGTTAAACCACCGAAACATCAGAACGAGGAGCTGACGGTCAGAGCACAGCCCTCGGTAATTCAGCAACTTTCTGAGTCGTCTCCACCGTGCTCCGTGCGCAAGTGCCACCTCTAAAAGGCTCCCTAGGGCGTCCCTTCCTCGCGGTACGATGGATGATGTCTTTAGGCACGTATGGGGCGGCCTCTTGCTGCCCACTGGGCCCCCAGAGACCGTTGTCATCAGCTGCGGTTTTTGCAGTGATGGAAGTGTCACTCTGTCCGCAGGCTCCGGGCGCCCAGACAGCGGGCACACAGGAAAGGCCAGCTCGTGGACGGGCGGTGGCGGGGGGCACTCCGAAAATCTCTATGGGCAGGAAGCTGCCTCCAGACGGTTCTGCCCGGGGACCACGCTCTGAGGGCTTGGCCAAACCCACGTGGTAAGCGGCGGCACTTTTTAACACACGGCTCCTAGAGTGGCCGGCAAGCGATGACACGTGACGACGACCCGAAAGGCACGGCTGTCCGGACTCTGTGCCTTCAGCGCGTTTGTCACCGTGAAACCACCCAAGCTCCGTTCCAGTGTTCGCAGGATCGTGCCTCCGAAGCAGGGATCCCGGGCAGCTGGCGCCGTGAAGCCCGCGGGCCCAGCGGTAGAACTGCGGTGCCTGACGCGGCCTCTCCGCAAGTTTCAAGGTCCAGCCCTGCACTTCCTAAGCATATAAAACAGCCTCCGACGGCGTCCCGTTGGGCAGGGGCCCAGGCGCGGGGCGGCGGAGGACGGGGGGCACGCCAGCTGAGGGGGAACCCTCTCGTGCTGAAGGGACAGACAAGAGTGGGAGAAAGCCAGGTGTGGGACTGCCTGAGGACAAACACGCCTGCAAAGACCCGCACTGAGCAACCAATAGCTGCCGTGCAACCCGGGCGGGACCGCGCAAAAAGCGAAAACCAAGAGGGACCGACGTGAAAGACGGAGCTCCACTGTGAGCTTGGGTACCGCTGGCCCCGTGCAGAAGGGCTCGTGGGAAAATGAATGACTGCACCTTAAAATCCCAGGACGCAGCGGGGGAGAAGTGCGAGGGGTTCGTGGGGCTCTGTCTGGAGAGCTGAACCGGTCTTCTTATAAAAAGCCCCCAGAGAGCCACTCAAAGACCCAAGCCTTAGAGGTCTGGGCGGGCCACGTTATGTGCAGTGAAGTTTTAAAGTCCGCTAACTCGGGCAATGAAAAGTACAGCGTGCTCTTTGGAAGAGAGCCCCCCGCCCGGGTCACCTCGCAGCGTGCACTTCCGGTTTTATCTCACGCTGTCTGCACGTGGACACCACGTAAGCCGAGCTCAGTAACGGGCTCATGCACCGGGGCCTTGGAAGGCTCAGAAACCCCCGGGAGGGGTCCTTCTGAGGTCCCCACCCCGCGGCCGCTCGAGCGGCACAGCTTTCTCTACACAGCTGGCCGTGCCTCCTAAGAGCTATTTTTAATCTCTGATTTTTCGTTGCAGGTAGAGTAA
>PVJD01013541.1:0-33464 GCA_004026545.1 Mormoops blainvillei
TTGCCCATAGCTGCAGCCTTCTCAATCATCCCAATAGTTTCCACGGAGGAATATTCAAGCTTAATGCAAAATTTGATGCAGAATGGTTGTTGCACTCTCTCAGTCATTTTGAATGTGAGATCCACAGAGTCCACACGCTCACTACCGCCCCCACTGACTAGTACAGTGAAGTCCTCATTGTTCAGGTACCTGTATTCCAGTCTACTCTCCTTGGTTGCCAGGTTACATCAATGTCCGGTAAACACTTGTCCTTATATTAACAATGGCTGGGCTTTTTCTGGACAGACCTCCTATACCAGGGTATAGGTCTGTGTACCACCCCAAACTGAAACATATATTCCTTGGATGTGGTCAAAAATTCCATTTTATCCCAGGGCAATCGGTTTACAGGCAACATATTAAACCTTCCCAGATTAGTCTGCTCAGCAAGCAAACCAACCATTAGAAACCTGACTGCCCTGCAGAGTACTTGCCAGGATTGGCACAGAAGCCCAGGTAGTTGGTGCACTTTTGGGTAGAGTTAAGCAGCTACTTCTACTAAGGATCGTGAAGAGGGTCACACAGCCAGGTCAGGGCAGCTCTTTCCATCTGTTCTATCTGTACCTTACCCACTGCCAGGTAAAATGCAGAGCAAGCAGGGAGAGAAGCTTGTTTCTCAGGCTCCTGGACCCATCTGAGAAAAGGACAGAGCCCAGAGAACTAGAAACAGGGGTAAGCCAGGGCTCCCTCACCTAGGTCAGGAGGAACTCGAGGGTAAGAAGGCCTTCTAGAGCCCTTGAAAGTGTGGCGCATAAGAGAAGGGAGAGTACAGACACTAGGGGTGGCGGAGCCTGGAGACTGCGACGATGGAGAGTCAGGAAGACATGGTGAGGGAGCTACGAATCTGGCGGGGGAGGTTCTGGGGGTCTAACAGAAGGCGTGGAGAGGTATTACGCTCCACGAGCTTGGGAGGAGCTACGCTCTGGTGGGTGAAGAAGGCGGGGCAGAAACACGCGCGACCTGAGCGTGAGAAGGCCCCTGACCATGTGCACGCGGAGTCCCGATTCCCCGAAAACCGCCGCCCCGGTTTTCAGGAGCTGGACCGCTGGGGTGCACGAGCCCCGGAGTGCCCCGGTGCGTCACGCAAGGGGGCGGCCCGGGAGCCAGGGGGTGTGACCGTAGACCCGGGGGCTGGCCCGTGTTCTCGCCCCGCGCTCCCACCAGTCCCCGCGCAACGAACAGGCGAGCGAGAGGCTCCCTTCATCTGAGACCCTTCCCCCCGGACTCACCTTCTTCCCTCCCCACGGGCTGGGCCCCAGACACAGCTTCCCACAGGCGGCATGCCCTCTCGCGGTCGAATCGCAGCCCGTCCGGTTCCCGGCCTTCCCGCTCCTCCGAACTGCTGTAGGGCCGGGCCCCTCCGCTGTCGGTGGCTTCCACCGTGCCAAACACGGGATATTCCATCTTCCCCGCAAGCCCAAACCCGCAGATAGCCGCTCATGAACCTCGGTCTCGCGAGATGTGGCTGGGAGGGTGACTTTGCCTGGCTAACAAATCTCGCGAGGTTGGAAGCCGCGGACAGCCTTGCGGTGCCCAATCTGGCAGTGCTGTTGCCGGGTGGCTGCTTGGGATCTCGGATCGTCTGCTGCAGATTCGGAAGTTGGTCGGCAGGTCCCCGGCAGCCCCCTCCCTTCTGGACGGGCTCGTGCAGTCCTTGGCTGTCGGTTCTCACTTTGCTCACGGTCAGCCTTTGACACTTCTCATTTCGTTCTCGTTGAAGGCTGTGTTATGTGGGACTCTTTCCCCCATTTCGCTGATAGGGAAATTGAGACCCACAATCTAGAAGTGGTTTATTTAAGAGCTCACTGCTGCCCTGACCGTTGTGGCTTACTTGGCTGGGCGTCTTCCACAGAGCGAAAGGTCGCCTGTTGGATTCCTGGTCAGGGCATATGCCTGGGCTGCAAGTTTCGTCTCTGGTCGGGGTGTGATGTTCCTCTCTTGCATCAATATTTCTCTCCCTCTCATTCTCCCTCCCTTCCCTTCTCTCTAAAAATAAATAAAATCTTAAAAGAAAAAAAAAAAAGTTCACTACTAGTAAGCTAGTGGCGAAGCAGAACTCTATCTCCATGATTAAATAGGTACCATTTGAGTTCCAGCTGCTAATCCCCACCCCAGGCCTCTTTAAACTCCTTTCTTATGTGTCAATTCCGTTGTTCTATTGGAGCCGCCATCTCTTGCCAAGGTTGTTATTATAGAGTCCACTGGTCCCTTCCTTTGCCCTTCGTGTATTCCCAGTGATCCTCTTGAAACAAGCCATATTATGACTCCCTGGTGTTCCATCTCTCCAACACCTTTCTATCTCACTCTTGAAAGTGCCAAAGTCCTGAGTTTAGCCAACAGGACCCTCTACATGATCTGACTTCCCTTAACCTCTCTGGCCTTATCTGCCACTCTGTTCATTGGTCTCCAGCCCCCTCATTCCTGTGCCAGTTACCCCGGCCTCCCGACATGCATTTCCCTCATTTGTCCTCATGGCCCAGTCTCTCTTTTCCTTCTTTGGCTACTTTATCTAAATTTTTACCTCTCCACACACACTTCATGTCCTTTCCTTCTTTATTTACTTATTTTTAATTTTTTTATTTATTGGTTTTTAGAGAGAGAGAGAGGAAGGGCGAGAGAGAGAGAGAACAAAAGAGAGAGAGAGAGAGAGAAACATCCATTTGGGCCACTTATTTATGCATACATTGGTTGCTTCTTGTATGTGCCATGACTGAGGATCAAACCTGCAACCTTGGCATATTAGGAGGACTCTCTAACCAACTGAGCTACTTGGCCAGGGCATATTCATTTTTCCCTCCTTAACACTTGTCATTATCAGACATAGTTTATGTTTTACTTTTTTTTTATCTTGCTTATTGTTTGTTTCCCCACTGAAAAGCAAGACCCCGGAAAGCAGGGATTCTCATGTATTTTTTTCTCACCTGAATCCCCATCACCTTGAAAGAGGGCCTGGACCCTCATAGGTACATTTAAAATATTTGTTGACTGAATGAAACTTTTGATGTAATTATGTTATTTCAACCTGATTTATGTTGCAAATGTTTATTTAGGGTTAGATGTTGTTTTGGCCATTGGAATACAGTCGTGAATTAGACAGACAGGGGAGCTATAGTAGACTGTTTTTATTCTAGTGGAGGAGAGTGTGATAAACAAGTAACGGATAGTAATAAATACTACGGAGAAAAATAAAACAGGACTATACCTTAGGTGAATAATATGGGAGGGACATTAGGGTAGTTAGAGAAAGGCTCTAAAAAAATGACATTTCACCTAAGACCTTATTGATGAGAAGGGATGACCAAAGAGCTGGGAAAACTAGTGCAGGGAGTTGGAACAGCAGGTGCAAAGGCCCTGAAGCAGGAATGAACTTGCTGTGTTGGAGGAATAGGAAAACAGTATGCCTGGAGCCCAGCGAACAAAGAGGGAAGTGGTAGCAGAGGAGGCCAAAGAGAGTTGGAGATCTTTCTTGCCTGAGATCACACAGCTCATCGGTGGGCCTTACTCATTTATACTACAAATGTTCAGCACAAGCTCTGTGTCAGGCCTCACGACAGGCTCTGGAACTTCCAATGCAATAGATGACTAATGCTTGTGCAGTGCCTTACAGGTCATGAAGCTCCTTTAACATACATTAGAACATTTAATCTTCAAGGTGGTTCTCCAACAAGGGGTTTCTACATATTCAACAATGAAAAAAACGATGGAGAGATGTGAACATTTTATCTGGGTCACATAGCTTAGTGACAGAACCCACGCTTTAACACTGGTCCTCAGGCTGCAAATCCGTGTCCTTTTGCTAATACCAGGTGACCAGCCTAAAAGCCGATGGTTATACGTACTTATTTATCTTAAAGAAGATTTCTAGTTACTTATATTTGCATAACATGAGTTCTTCAGCTAGAAATCACAAGCGGTAGAGGGCATTTTTGTTAAAGTCCCAGAACTGACAGATATTTTTTAACACAATAGAGCAAATCCTGGGAATGGATCACTGAAGATGCCGTGCATGTTAGAAAACAGACCCCCCGCCCCCATTCCCAGTCCCATTAAATGCTATTTATTCAAGGACTGGAATGTATAGAAATAATTTCTATATTCTGCCACCGAGGCAGAGTCCTGAGCTACAGCTCTGAGTGTCCTAACTGCCTCACTGTCATCAGTTTTCTGCTCTGCATTTCTGTTAGTCCTTCCCATGATGCCTAGGCCTAGTCTCCTTGGCAGTGCAGGTGGTGTAATGTATTTACGGGGCTGGCTTTTTATCTCTTCCCTGTGGGAAACAAGAACCATTTCTCAACATATTCTGTGTATTGTTGCTATGGGAGACTACCAATCCCAAGGGATTGGCTTTGCCAAGAGACAGGAATTGACCACAGTTTATCAGACCTTTCAGCTGGGTAAACACTGACTCTGCGTGTGTGCGCAGCTAACCTACACTACAAAGCCTCGTAAAATGTAGTTCTTGCTCTCAGGGAGATTAAAGTCTAGAGAAGAAAGTATCCACTATTTACATACACAATGTCACAGAGTATGTGTTAACTGTTATAATAGAAGTGACAACTGCTTTGATTGTACCTGGGATTTAAGTTATAGAGCTGACTAAATGATGACACAGGAGTTCAGTGCCACTGAAAGTTTAAAAAAAAATTATTGATTTTATTTCATTTTTTTTTATCCTCATCTGAGGACATACTCATTGATTTTAGAGGAAGGGAAGGAGAGAGAGAGGGAGAGCCACATCGATGTGAGAGAGAAACATCGTTGGCTGCCTCTCTTATGTGTTCCAACTGGGGATGAAACCCCCAACCTAGGTATGTGCCCCGACCGGGAATCAAACTCACAACCTTTCGGTTTACTGGGATGATGCTCCAACCAACTAAACCACACCGGCCAGGACAAATGTTTTATTACTCATAGTTCTCAAGATGGGGGGCATGCCACACCATGGCCGGGTCAGATGGAGAAGTACCAGGGTTGGTGAGGGAGCAGAAGGAGCAAACGGAGAGCAAAGCCCAGAGACATTACTGTGGTTTTTGGAGGCAGGAATGGGTGAGGCAAGGTAAGCAGTCTAGGATTGGCTAGTTTGAGTAATTTCGGCAGGCTCTGAGCTATAGGGGTGGTTCCCTAGTAGTCTGGGGTGATTTAGGGCAGGGGAAATAGGGGCTGGTGTGTGAGTTAGGCAAAGGAGGTAGTGTGGGGGTGGGCTTTGGATTGGTGGGTTTGTACGGGAAAGGTGTGCTTGAAGGCGTCTTGTTTGCTACCTCTGCGAATTAGCTCACCCTGACGAGGTCGGTTCCCCGTGGTCCACAAGGCCCCAAGATGTCAAAGAATCAAAATGCAGGAAATAAAACATGATACAAAAACCAAGGCTACAACAAAGCCACTGTTGTGGGGATCAGGACAGCATCTAGGTTGCCCCGTATGAGGCTTTCTGCTCCTCAGGCCTGTAAACACACGTAACCGTTAGAGGTGGCTGCGGATTAGGTTTTACAACAGGACTTGATCAAGTGTTGTTTGACTCAAAACCTGAGGTTGATCCAAAGCAGCAGGGGTGCTCCTGAGGAAAACTGGAAAAGCCACACTCGGGGACACACCTTTGCTCCAATTCTCCCTGGGCCGTGTTATTTTATATCGCCTTCAGGGCTGCAGGGAGGCGACGTCCTCAGCGGATGCCCGGCTTTAATTCAGTGACTTTCCAATGACAGATCGAGGGTAGAGAGCAGCGTGCTGATCACAGAATGGGATTTCCAGAGGCTTCTGAGAAGGAGGGGAAGGAGGTGGATTAGTCTAGATTCCGGTAGAGCTTCCCAACTTTTTCCAAGTCACGGCCCACTCAGAAAATAAGCATATCTGTATGGCAAGTTAGAATAAACCAATGGCTGCCTCTTCTCATCGCCCCGGTGACAGTCCAGGGACTGTGATAAAGACCACATTGGTGAAACCCCACTTTTCTCATAATTGCTAGAACCAGTTTCAGTTAACAGTATATGCGTTTGATTATGGATCACAGTGATTTAGTGCAGTTTAAAGTGTCCAAGGAAATCTAGAATGGCCTAAGATGATCCAGTGAAACTCTATCATCTCTGCTGAAGGATTGCCAAGAAATTGGAGTAGCTCTTTAAACTGGCATCATAGTTTGAGCCACATCTAATCAATAGGCTTCATTTAGGGCCTATCGTATCATGTGCCAGTGTCTTAGTTCATTCAGGCGGCTACAACAAAATACCATAGACGGAGTGGCTTAAACAACACACATTTATTTCTCTCAGCTCTGGAGGCTGAGAAATCCCAGATCGAGGTACTGGCATAATGGGCGTCTGGTAAGAGCCTCCCTCCTGGCTCATCGATGGCCTCTTCTCCCTCCGTGCTCACGTGGCAGAAGGGATTGAGGGAGCTCTCTGGGGTCTTTATTATAAGGGCACTGATCCCATTCATGAAGGCACCACCCTCCTCACCTAATCAGCTCCCCAATGCCCCACCTCCTCATACCATCACAATGGAGATTAGGATTTCAACATACTAATTTGGGGAGGTCATGAACATTCAGTCTATTGCAGCCAGGTACTGTAATAGACCCCCCAACCTACAGTACTTCAGTGGCTCCTCAATGCTTGCAGGGCAAATTTAAACTATCCTGCTGTGGCATGAAGGCCCTTTACAGTCTGACTCCTTCCGCCTTCACCGTCTTCTGATACTGTCCCAAGCTTCTGTGCTCCAGCCTTACTGTCAGGACTGCAGCACTGTGGTCGTTCCCCGATGCGCCATCCTTTCACACCTCTTTGCCTTTGCACATAGGGTTCCCACGGCCTTTAACGCCCTTCCACCCTCTTGTCTTTTCCATTCGACATACTTCTTCAAGTTTCACCCCAATTTTCAGCCACAGTATTACCTGCTCTTGCAGAAAAGAGAGAACGTAGCAGGCATGAGACTGCTCTCCTTTGGGAAGCCCGTTTTCAAGGTTGGCCTTCCGCCGGCATCTGGGAGTTTGGGTTTTCGGAGGGTTCCTAAATTCCCTAACATACAAGAGTGGCTCGCTGGCCCAAAACTGTTCGTGCAAACAATATAGTTTATGCTGAACACCTGTTTTCCTCCTGGGAACCTGAAACTTTGGTACATGCCAGGAAGAGTGCCTACGCAACTGGACCCTGAGACAAACCCTGGATATTTAGACTCAGGCAAGCTTCCTCAAGAGACAACACTTTCTAAGTGTTGGCATAGTTCCATGCTGGAGAAATTAAGTGTCCTGTGTGACACCCCAGAGGAGGGATTCTTGAAAGCTGTGCCATTTTTTCCTGTGGCCTTTGGCCCCCGTGCCCTTTCCCTTTGATGATTTTGCTTCGTATCCCTTGGCTGTTGAATATCATAGCTGTGAGAGCAGCCATGTGCTGTGTCCCGTGAGTCCTAGTGAGTCACCGAAACGGGGGTGGTAGAGGGGGGAGACTTGGGGACCCCTGACACACCTAGTGGATGAAATTCTCATTTTTCCTGCCTTTTTTCCTCATGGAAAAAGTATTTTAAATTATCGTATTTATTTATATTTTAACTTCTTTTTTAATGTTTTATTTGCTTAAAGTATATTTTATTGATTATGCTATTACAGTTGTCCCATTTTTTCTCCCCCTTTTCCCCCTCCACCCTGCACCCCTCTCCCACCAGCATTCCCCCCCTTAGTTCATGTCCATGGGTCATACGTAAAAGTTCTTTGCCTTCTCCATCTCCTAGACTATTCGTAAACTCCCCCCTGTCTATTTTGAAACTACCAATTATACTTTTAAAAAAAAGTTACTTATTTATTTTCAGAGAGAGAAGAAGGGTGGGAGAAAGAGAGGGAGGGAAACATCGGTGTATGAGAGATACATCAACTGGTTGCCTCTCATGGGTTCCCAGGCACATGCCCTGACTGGGAATCAAACAGGTGACCTTTCAGTTCACAGTCTGACACTTAATCCACTGAGGCACACCAGCCAGGGCCCAATTATGCTTCTTATTCCCTGTACCTTTTCCCCCATTCTCTCCCCTCCTCCTCCCCACTAATAACCTTCCATGTGATCTCCATTTCTGTGATTCTGTTCCTGTTCTAGTTGTTTGCTTAGTTGGTTTTGTTTTTAGGTTCAGTTGTTGATAGTGTCAGTTTTTTTGTCATTTTACTGTTCATAGTTTTGATCTTCTTTTTCTTAGATAAGCCTCTTTAACATTTCATATAATAAGGGTTTGGTGATGATGAACTCATTTAGCTTTACCTTATCGGGGAAGCACTTTGTCTTCCCTTCCATTCTAAATGATAGCTTTGCTAGATAGAGTAATCTTGGATGTAGGTCCTTGCCTTTCATGAGTTTAAATACTTCTTTCCAGCCCCTTCTTGCCTGAATGGTTTCTTTTGAGAAATCAGCTGATAGTCTTATGGGAACTCCTTTGTAGGTAACTCTCTGCTTTTCTTTTGCTGCTTTTAAGATTCTCTCCTTATCTTCACTCTTGGGTAATGTAACGATGATGTGTCTTGGTGTGTGCTTCCTTGGGTCCAACTTCTTTGGGACTCCCTGAGCTTCCTGGACCCCCTGGAAGTCTATTTCCTTTACCAGATTGGGAAAGTTCTCTTTCATTATTTTTTCAAATAAGTTTTCAATTTCTTGCTCTTCCTCTTCTCTTTCTGGCACCCTTATGATTCGGATGTTAGAACATTTAAAGTTATCCTGGTGGTTCCTAAGCCTTTCCTCATTTTTTTTTGAATTCTTGTTTCTTCATTCTGCTCTGGTTGAATGTTTATTTCTTCCTTCTGCTCCAAATTGTTGATTCGAGTCCTGGTTTCCTTCTGTTCACTGTTGGTTCCCTGTATATTTTGCTTTATTTCACTTTTTATAGCCTTCACTTTTTCCTCTATTTTGACATCATTCTCAACCATTTCTGTGAGCATCCAGATTACCAGTGGTTTGAACTCTGCATCTGATAGGTTGGCTGTCTCCATTTTGCTTAGTTCTATTTTTGGAGCTTTTATCTGTTCTTCCATTTGGGCCATATTTCTTTGCCTGGGCACACCTGTTATAAGGGCAGAGCCTTAGGTTGCTCCAGGGCCACGTGAGTTGCTCCAGGGCCGGGTAACTCACGTGGCTGCGTTGTGGCTCTGTATTTGGGGGACGGGTCTGAGAGGGACCAATGCCACTTGGTCGGCTCTCGCCCTGCTTTCAGTCACTTCCCCTGCTACCTAAAAGCAAATTGGGCCCTTCTGGTGCTGATTCCCTGGTGGGTGGGTTTGTGTATGTTCTGGGACCCTCTGGGTCTCTCCAGTGACCTCCCCTGTGAGGCTGGGAGTTTCTCTTGCCACTGAAACCCCAACAGGTTTTTATAGCCAGAGGTTTTGAGGCTTTCTTTTCCCTGCTGGAACCCTGGGTTACATGGTCCCTCTCACTCCCAGGTGTCCCTCCCCATTTATCCACTCGCAAATGTGGGACCGCCAGCTGCCAGCTTGCCTGCCCCATCCTCCAGCTGCCGCCTTGCCACGTGTCCTCTCCACCCTGGCTGCCCCTCTTACCGGCCTGGATGAATGTTTCTTTAACTCCTTGGTTGTTGGACTTCCATACAGTTCCATTTTCTGGCAGTTCTGGTTGTTTTTTGTTTTTAAATTTGTTGTCCTTCTTTTGGTTGTACAAGGAGGCAAAGTGTATCTATCTACACTGCCATCCTGGCCAGAAGTCTGGTTTGTGAAGTTTCGTGCTGGAGACTTCTTGCCAGACGATGCTCCATGGCCGGGTAAACCAGTTGAAGTTGATAGCAATCAAATTGAGACGTTAATTGAGAACAATCAATGTTATACCCTTAGGGAGATAGCCAATATACTCAAAATATCCAAATCAATAAAGTTATTGGCTCTGGCTGGTGTAGCTCAGTGGACTGAACATTGGCCTGTAAACCAAAGGGTTGTGGGTTCGATTCCCTAGTCTGGGCACATGCCTGGCTTGAGGGCCAGGTCCCCAGTAGGGGGGTGTGTGCGAGAGGCAACCACACATTGATGTTTCTTTCCCTCTCTTTCTCTCTCCCTTCCCCTCTGTCTAAAAATAAAATAAATAAAATCTTAAAAAATAATAAAGTTATTGGTGAAAATGAAAAATGTATCTTTAAATTTTGTGGTAAAACCACATGGACTTTTTGCCCAACCCAGTACTTTTCCTGGCCAGCATGGATGGAGCATTATTGCTCCATAACCGAAAGGTGGTGAGCTTGATTCCTGGTCAGGGTGCATGCCTGGGTTGTAGGTTTGTTCCCAGTCCAGGTGTGGGTGCATGTGACCCCTGGGTGGGACGTGTGTGACCCTCAGCCTGGGCACATGTGGGAGGGAGATGGCTAATCAATGCTTCTCTCTTGCGCTGATGTTTCTCTCACTTCTTTTCTCTCTCCCTTCCTTTCTGTCTAAAAGCAATGGGGAAAAATGTCCTCAGGTAAGGATAAAAAAAAATTATATGTACCTTCCCTGACCGCTGTGGCTCAGTTGGTTAGGCATCGTCCTGCAAAGTGAAGATTCAAGGTCAGGGCACAAGCCTGGGTTGAGGGTTTGGTCTGGTTGCAGTGCATGAGAGGCAGCCACTTGGCGTTTGTCTCTCATATCGATGTTTCCCTCCCTCTCTTTCTCCCTCCCTTCTCCTCTCTCTAAAAATAAATAAATACATTTTTTAGCCCTGGCTGGTGTGGCTCAGTGGATTGAGCACTGGCCTGTGAACCAAGGGTTTGCTGGTTCGATTCCCAGTCAGGACACATGCCTGGGTTGTGGGCCAGGTCCCTAGTAGGGGGCACGTGAGAGGCAACCACACATTGATGTTTCTCTCCCTCTCCTTTTCCCTCCCTTCCCTTCTGTCTAAATTTAAAATAAGTAAAATCTTTAAAAAAATAAGAAAAAATTAATAAAATGATATATGCTTAAATAACATTGTTTAATTTTGCTTGCATTTGAACTTCATAAACATGGTATCATACTGTTTGTGTTTTTTTTGTGACTTCCTTTTCCCTCAACATTAAGTTTCTAATATTTGTGTTGTTGAAAGTTGCTGTAGCTTATTCATTTTCACTGTGGGATAATATTCTATTATGTGAATATACCACAATTTGTTAATATGTTCTACTGTTGATGGACATTTGGATGTTTCCAGTTTTTCCTATTAAAAACAGGGCTACTATTGACATTCTTATACTTATCTCTTGGTGTATGTATGCAGGAGTTTCTCTAGGGCAGTGCGCCCCAGCCTTTTTGGAACCAGGGACTGGTTTCGTTGAAGACATGGTGGAGTAGGGGGGTGGAGCTCAGGTGACCCCTGCTCTAGGGTACATGCCTAGGAATTGAATTGCCAGGTAGTAAAGTATGCGAGTGTTATACCTTACAAGCTAATGCCAAGTTGTTTGCCAAAGTGGTTGGTTGTATCAATTTATATTCTCCTCAGCAAAGTATAAAGGTTTCTGTTGATTTTCATTCTCTCCAGGACTTGGTGGTGTCAGGCTTCTTTATTTTTTGCCAACCTAGTGGGTGTAAATGGTATTAGATGTATATTAGACCTTTTTATCCCATCCTTTATCTTTCTCCTTTTTAAATTTTATTTATTTATTTATTTTAGAGGGAAGGAGAAAGAAAAGTAGAGACATCAATGTGTGAGAGAAACATCAGTCCATTGCCTCTTGCATGTACCCCGATGGAGGACCAAACCCGAAACCCAGGCATGTGCCCTAAACAGGAATCCAACCAGTGACCTTTTGCTTTGAGGGACAACGTCCAACCAACTGAGCCATGCTGGCCAGGGCTAGCTTTCTCCTTTTAAAATTCATTAAATATTTATGAAGCGTCTTCCATGAACCAGATATTTTCTTAGGTGCTAGGAAATTTAATGTCTCTTTTTTTTTCTAATTTACTTCTTTATTGAGGTGTAAATTATACAAATACAAACCTTGAATGAATTTTATGTATAAATACACCTGTATATCTACCACCAATGTTAAGATATAGAACATTTCTGCAGTCCCAGAATGCTCGCTTGTGACTCTTCTCACCGAAGAGAAATTATTATCCTGAACTCTAACACTATAGTAGTTCTTGCCTGATCTTGAACTTTGCATAAGTGAGTTGTTTAATTTCTAAATATGTGAGACTTTTCTAAATTCCTTATTGTTGTTAATTTCTAATTTAATCCATTCTGATCAAAGAACATACTCTGTAAGATTTCAGCCTTTTGAAATCTCTTGAGATTTGTTTTATGACTCAATATATGGTCTATTTAGTGAATGTTCCATTTGTATTTGAAAAGAGTGTATGTTTTGCAGCTATTGGGTATAGTGTTGTATAAATATTTAATTTTGTCAATGTGGTTGATAGTATATTCAGATCTTTTATATCCTTACTGATTTTTGTTTAGTTCTATCAATTACAGGTGTGTATGTGTGTGTGTATGTGTTCAAGTCTCTAACTCTGGTTTTGGATTTGTCTACTTCTTTTTTGGTTCTGTTATGTTTTGCTTTATGTATCTCACTTCAAATGTATAATAGGAAAGTTACATTTTCAGTTAGGTAGACATTTCTATTAGTATGAAATGCCCTGCCTGTCTCTAGTAATACTTATTTTAAGGTCTACATTGTCTGATACTAATTTAACTATGCCATCTCTCTTTTATTTCTATTTGCATGGTGTGTTATTTTTCCATCCTCTTCTTTTGTGTTCTTTTAAAAATCTTGATAATCTTATATTTAATGTGTGTCTCCTGTAAATCGCATATACTAGAGCTGGATTTTTAAAATCCAGTCTAACAATCTTTTATTTAGAGTGTTTAGTCCATTTCCATTTAACTTAATTACTAATATAATGTGTTTATTTCTACCATTCTGCTATTTGGTTTCTGTTCGTTCCATCTGTTCTTTGCTTCTTTATTTACCCATTTTTTCCCCTTCTTTTGGATTGAACAATTATTTTTTATTATCCCATTTTTATCCTTTGCTTTTATTATTATTTAATTATTTAGGTATTTGATTATTATTTCATTTTATCCTTTTAGTGGTTACTCTAGAGATTATAATTACACCCTTAACTCATCACAGTCTATCCTAAATTAGTATTTTTCCCACTTCTGAACAATGCTAGAACCTTAAAAAAGTTTAACTCTAACAGTTTCTGCTTTCTGTGCTATTGTTGTATACTTTATTTCAATATATCAGCAATTTCTAACCAGCGTGCACAAGAATTTTTAAAGCATCCAATACCTGACTATTAGTCAGGAGCATGGACCTCTTTTCTCTTAGATTGTCAAATAAAAAAATAACGACCATCAACACAGCAGTAGCTGTCTGATGTGAATGAATCAAAATTATACTTATTTTTTGTCAGAGTGGCAAAAAAATATAACATTTTTTGGTGTGCCACAGAATTTTAATAATTAGTTTATGTGGCTCTGACCAGTGTGGCTCAGTTGACTGGGTGTCCTCCTGAAAAGTGAAAGGTTGCCGGCTCCCTCCTGGTTGGGGCACAGGCCTAGGTTGCGGGCTGGTCCCTGGTCCCTGGTCCCTGGTCCGTGCGAGAGGCAACCGATGGATGTTTCTCTCACACATCGGTGTTTCTCTCCCTTTCTTTCTCCCTCCCTTACCCTCTAGCTAAGAATAAATAGTTTAAAAATCTTTAAAAATAATTAGTTTAGGTATGTCATGAGATGAAAAATGTTGAAAATTGCTGCAATATGTTTTAAATCTTACAAGGCATGATTATTGTTGTTTTAAACTGTCAGTATTCACTTACATTTCCCTGTTTAGTCATCCTTTCAGGCATTCATTCTTTCTCGTAGTTCCGTGTTACCACCTGGCTCACCTCCCTTTGGCCCACGGAAGTTCATTTAGTCGGTTTTGCAGCTCAGGCCTGATTCACGATGAATCAGCTCAACGTTTAATTGTCAGAAAGTGTCTTATTTTGCCTTCATTATTTTTTTTATTCTGGTAAAATACACATGCCATAAATGTTACTATTTTAACCATTTTAAAATGTACAGTTGAATGGCACTCAGTGCACGCCGTTGTCCGGCAGCCATCACCACTATCCATTTCTGGAACTTGGGCATCATCCCGTTAAACGCTGACTCTGAACTCCCCTTCCCACAGCCCTTGTAACCGTAACCACTACCCTCCTTTCTGTACTTATGAATTTGACTATACTAGGTACTTCATATAAGTAGAATTGTATGACATTTACCCTTCTGTATTTGGCTTATTTCACTTAACATGTTTTCATGCTCTTTCGTGTTGTATCATGTATCAGAACTTCCTTCCTAAGACTGAATAATACTCCACTGTAGGTGGGAGGACCCCCCAAAACTGGAATTTATTTATAAAATATTGTGTATTTATTCTTACAAGTTTAAACTTCAGTCGCCTTCAAAGCACTCTCCATTCGATGCATTACACCTATTGAGATGTTTTTTCCACTGCTCAAAACAGTTTTTGAACTCATCAATTTTAATGGCTTTTAGTGCTTCTGCCATTTTTTGTTCCACCTCTCCCACATCAGCAAAATGTTTCCCTTTGAGGGCTTTTTTCATCTGGGGAAACAAAAAGAAGTAGCTCAGGGCAACTGGGTGAATAGAGAGTGTGGTTTGGTCAAGAACGGCTGAACACTCAGCTCAGCGAGGGCAGGTGCGCCTGTAAACCACCCAACTTTAGATGGACAAATGCGTTGAAAGAGCCTGCAAAAAACATTCACTGAAGCCAAATGCAGCCTCTCACAACAATGCCAGCTGGTACACAGATACGAATGGGTTCCTAGAACACTCACCTAGCTGGGGAAGCCTGCACTACAAGGGGCCAGCCCTCCAGGAGATAATTCCGGGTTTTTTTGGTCCCCTCCTTTATGTATATACCACATTTGGTTTACCCATCTATTTATCCGTCAGGGGGCACTTGGGCTGCTTCTACTGTTTGGCCATTGGGAATAATACTTCTACAAACATTGGTGTTCAAATACCTGTTTGAATTCCTGCTTTTTAAAAAAAGATATTATTTATTTACTTTTTAGAAAGAGGGGAAGGGAAGAAGAAAGAAGGAGAGAAACACCAGTGTGCGAGAGATAGCGTGATCGGCTGCCACTTGCATGTCCCCAGCTGGGGAACTGGACCTGCAACCCAGGCATGTGCCCTGACTGGGGATCAAACCAGCCACCTTTTGGCTCACAGGCTGGCACTCAGTCCACTGAGCCACACCAGCCAGGGCTGAATTTCTACTTTTAATTCTTTTGGGCATATATCTAGAAATGAAATTGCTGCGTCCTACGTAAACTTTATGTCTAACTGTTTGAGGAGCAGCCGCACTGTTTCCCACCGCGGCTAACAATTTTGCATTCCCACCAGCAGTGCGTGCGGGTTCCAATTTCTTCACGTCTTTGTCAACGTTTGTTATTTTCCATTTCATTTTTGAAGGATGTTTTCGCTGAGTATAGAGTCCTAAGTTGATAGATGTATTTTTTCACCAGTTTAAAGTGCTGTTTTTTCATTCTGTTCTAGTCCATGCCCGATTTGCCCTGTTTCTGTGGAAATGTTAGTCACTAATCTTATTCTTGCTCCTTCGATCATAATGTATCTTTTTTATGTGACTGTTTTTAAGACTTCCTCTTTATCATTGGCTTTTAGCAGGTTAGTGTGATATGTTCTTATATTTTATACTATTTATTTGTATTTATCTTGATCGAAGTTCAGTGAGCTCCTTGAATCTGTGGTTTAATATCTTTGCAGTTTTGGAAAATTCTTGAAGAATATTTGAATTCTTGAACAAAGCATTATTATTTTTGTTTCGTTCCCTTCTCTTCTCCTAGGACTCCTGTCACCCACAGACGTTTGAACACTCACATGTGCTGTGAATCTCTCTCACAGCGCATATTCCGTGTTACTTTTCCCCTGCGCTTCTGCCTGGGTATTTTCTACTGTCGTTTCTCCTAGGTCACTGACCCTCTGTCCTACTGCTAATATACTGTTAAATCCACCTGTGGTTCTTAAAGTTTTTCATATAGCATTTTTAGGTTTAGAATTTACACTTGCTATGTGTCTCATTTTTAGATTCCAGGTACCTGATGCAATTTCCTCATTAAAAAAATATTTTCTTGAGCACCTCATAATAGTTATTTTAAAGTCCCTTCTGATAACTCCCACGGTCTGATGCATTTGTTGATATAGTTCTATTACTTGTTTTTTCTTTTCATTTTCAGACATTTGTTCCCATTTTGAGCATGACTCAGAAGTTTTGTTTTTATTTTATTATTGTTTTTAATCCTCACCTGACAATAGGTTTATTGATTTTAGAGGGAGAAAGGGGGAGAGAGAGAGAGAGAGAGAGAGAGAAACAACGATGTGAGAGAGAAACACAGATTGGTTGCCTCCCATATGCACCCTGACTGGGGATTGAACCTGCAACCTAGGTATGTGCCCTGATTGGACATCGAACTCCCACATTTTTGGTGCATGGGATGACACTCCAACCAGCTGAGCCACCTGGCCAGGGCATGACTCTTAGGTTTTGATTAGATGTTGGACATTGTGGGAAAAAAAGTTAGGTGTTTTGGTTTATATTATCTTTCTCCCAAAAGGATTAGAATTATTTTTCTGGCAGGCAGATAAGGTATTGACATGTCGTTTTGATCCTGTGGATCCTTACTTGATTCTTTATTTTTTTCAAATGTAGATAAAAAATGGGACATTCATTCATAACTCTAAAAAACCCCACTAAGCAATAGAATAAGAGATTAAACAAAAAAAGTGAGTTCCACTCCAGCTGTATTTCTCCAAGGCTGCTTGGCCAAGTGGAATCTCGGGCAAGATCACCTGGACTATGGAGGACCTGTCAGCAACAGTTCCCGTCTGGACTCCTGCTGCATCTTTGGCCACCTCTCCTCTTGTCCTTGGGTGGATCCTGCACAAAACGCCAATCTGCCTTGACGGGCTGTCCCGTCACATCCTGGCCATGGCGTCCCTCCGTAGCAGTCTGGGCCTCCTTGTATGTTTCTTACTCAGCTAGAATATGCCCGTTCAGGTATCTTGCAAGCCTGTCCAGGTTGAGGGGGATGTTTTTTATTTTCCCATACTCTGAAAACTTGTCATGGATGTCTCCTTCAGTAGCTTCCTCATGGACTCCAGTGACAAAGAGGATCCAGCCTTCACAGAGCACTGTGGTGTGGGTTCCTAACTACACTGCTCCACGCTAGCATAATCCTCACGCATCGGTGCTCAAGGCCCTTTAGAGCCCAAGCCGTGGCCCTTCTGTTTCTTTGCGTTTTATTTCAGTTTATGGGTTCTCTTGTCCTCATCCTCATCCTTGGCGAAATCTTCTCTCTCAGCCTCATTAAGGTCCAGTATGTCACTCTTTTTTTTTTTGTTTTTTTTAGATTTTATTTATTTATTTTATTTTTAGGGAGGGGAAGGGAGGGAGAAAGAGAGGGAGAGAAACAGCAATGTGTGGTTGCCTCTCGTGTGCCCCCTACTGGGGACCTAGCCCGTAACCCAGCCTTGTGCCCTGACTGGGAATTGAACCAGCGACCCTTTGGTTTGCAGGCCAATGCTCAATCTACTGAGCCACACCAGCCAGGGCCAGTATGTTGCTTTCTTGATACTATCCTTTATTGCACAGAAGTTTTTAATTTTGATGAAGTCAATAACAAAGACATCAGGAAAAAACCACCTGGAGTCATTTGCTTTTTAAAAAAAAAAGATTTTATTTATTTATTTTTAGAGAGAGGGGTAGGGAGAGAGAAAGAGAGGAAGACATCAGTTGGTTGCCTCTCATACATAAACCGACAACCTTTCAGTTAGCAGGCCAGCTCTCAACCCACTGAACCAAACAAGCCAGGGCTGGAGTCATTTACTTTCAACCTAAATACCTTCCTTTAACAGTTCCTGTAAGGTGGGTCTGATAGCAACAGTTTCTCAGCCTTTTTTATTTTTTTAAATCTGGGAAAGTCTCTATTTCACCTTCTTTTTCAAACGATAGCTTTGCTGGATATAGAGATTTTGGTCGACAGATATTTTTCTTTGTGCACTTTGAATGTGTTATCCCAGTGCCTTCTGGCCTCCATTTTTCTGACGCGAAGTTGTCCATTAATCTTATTGGGGTTCTTTTGTATGTGAAGTGTCATTTTCTCCTTGTCTTTGACTTTATATATTTTTAAATTATATTTTATTGGTTATGCTATTATAATTGTCCCGAATTTTCCCCCTTTGCTCCCCTCCACCTGGCAACATCCCTCAGCAATCCCCCCACCACTGTTCACGTCCATAGTACATTCATATAATTTCTTCGGCTTCTCCTTTTCCTATACTGTACTTTACATCCCCATGGCTATTCTGTAACTAACTATTTGTACTTCTTAATCCCCTCACCTCTTCCTCCATTCCCCCTGCCCCCCTTCTGGCAACCACCTGGTAACTAACTTCTTTTCTCTTGCTGCATTTAAGATTCTCTCTTTATCTTTAACCTTTGGCACTTTAATTATGATGTGTCTCGGAGTGGGCCTCTTTGCATCCATCATAATTGGGACTGCTTGTGCTTCTTGGACTTGCATGTCTATTTCCTTCACCGAATTAGGGAAGTTTTCTTTCACTATTTTTTCAGATAGAGTTCCAGTTTATTGCTCTTTCTCTTCTCCTTCTGGCACCCCTAGGTGGTGAACATGGGAATGCTTGAAGTTGTCCCAGGAGCTATTTATACTATCCTCACTTTTTTGGATTCTTTTTTCTTCTTGTTCTGCATGGTTGTTTTTTGCTTCTTTATGTTCCAAATCATTGATTTGATTCTCAGCTTCATCCACTCTACTGTTGTTTCACTACAAATTGTTCTTTATTTCAATTAGTGAATCCTTCGTTTCTGACTGAGTCTTTTTTATGCTGCTGAGTCCTCACTAACTTCCTTGAGCATCCTTATAACCAGTGTTTTGAACTCTGCATCTGATAGATTGCTTATCTCCATTTTCGTTTAGCTCTTTTTCTGGAATTTGATCATTCTTTTGAGGCAGGAGATAGTCAGGAGGGAGGAAACTCCGGAGGTGCCCCGGGCTAAGACAAAGGACATTGATACAGGACAGAGACCCTGTTCTAAGACCGGTTGTTCCAGCCTTCTGGAAAAGCACTGAATCATGGTGAATCATGACTGCACCTGCGCAGAAGATGCTACATGACCCCTGCTTCATTATAATAGCATTATAATAAATTAACATTGTGGGGCCCTCTTCCCCAGTGGCCAATCAAGGAAGATCATGGGAGACCGCATGAGCAATAAAAGCCCACCAAAACTAGTCAGGAAATAACCACCCTATAAGAATAGAATCCCTCCAGCCCCTGAGGTCAATATCTGCTCGAAGCTGACCTGCTCCCATGTTCTGTGGAGTGTACCATTGCTTAATAAATCTGCTCTCTGTCTTTCTGCTATAAACTCTCTGTGTGTTCGGTTCAATTCTTTGTCCATGGTCACCAAGAACCTGGTTACTTGTGCCCACCTGCGACACTTTAATTTGGGCCAGGTTTCTTTGTCTCCTCATTTTGGCAGCCTCCCTGTGTTTGTTTCTATGTACAAGGTAGAGCTGCTATGGCTCCCTGTCTTGGAACTGAGGCCTAATGTAGTAGGTGTCCTGTAGGGTCTAGTGGCACAGCCTCCCATATCATCCAAGCTGGGTACTTGAGGTGCACCCTTTGTGTGGGCTGAGTATACCCTCCTCTTGTAGCTGAGCTTTGGCTGCTGTTGGCAGACCAATGGAAGGGATTTATCCAGACCAGTCAGCTGCAAGGACTGGCTGTGACCACTGACCACCAACCTCCACCCTCTGTGGAGGATCAGCTGTACAGGGCAGGGTGCTGGTGCTCTGACGTGGTCTGTAGCTGTCCACTGGGTGTGCTGGCCTTGGGATTTCCCAGGTGGTGCATGCCAAGGTCAGCCCAAACCTGTGTTTTTCCCAGAGCACCCTGCCTGAGCTGTGAAGCAATCTGAGATGGCTGCTACCTGTGCTGGGCTTGGAGATTCCCAGGCGAAGCCAAGCTGTGAATCTAAACTGGCTGCCTAGGGCTCACTGAGCCAGCTGTTGCCTGTTTGATAGGATTTAGGAGCCAAGACCAGCCATTCTTGTGGAAAAGCAGCTGGGGTGGGCCTGTAAGTTAGGTGGAGCTGAGCCTCTGGTGATCTCCAAGGAAGGTCAAACAGTGCTAGCCAGGTTGTTGGAGTCTCAGATATGGCACCAGCTTAGCAGATCTGTGGTGGGAGGGTTTAGCAAAGGGACAATGGCCTCTGCTTGCCTTGATCCAGACACTTTAGTTTCTCCTTGTATGCCAATGGTGCCTTTCAAGTTCCTACCCTGTGCTGGAGCTCAGAGGGAGTAACCTTGAGTAGGTGAGTCTGTGTGTGGATTGTTTAAGAGGACCTGCTTGGGGCTCCAGAAGTTTCTTCCACCAATGCAATCCCTGCTGGTTTTCACAACCAGAAGTTTTGGGGACCTATCTTCTTGGCACTAGAATCCTGGGCTGGTGGGCTTGGTGTGGGCCTGGGACTCCTTGCTCCAGAGATATCCCTCCTGAATTTTTATACCTCCACGTAGGTGCAGGACCAGCCCATTCCATGTCTGTGTTCTTCCTGTAAGTCTGGATAGATGTGGTGTCTTTAATTCCATAGTTGTCAGAGTTCCATTCAACTTGATTTCGTAGTTGTCACACTTCCATCAGCTTAATATCTGATGTCCCTGAGTAATGGTTGTTCTATATTTTAGCTGTAATTTTGATGTGGTTGAGCAAAGAGGTGAGCCATGTCTGCCCATGTTGCCATCTTGACCGGAAGTCTTGTCTTTTTGACTTTAAGCATTTTTATTGTGAAGTGTCTGTGGACATCTTTGAATTTATCCTACTGGGAATTCGTTGTGCTTCCTGAATGTTTAGGTTATTATTTTTCAATATATTTGGGACATTTTCAACCATTAGTTTTTTAAAATACTTGTTTCTTTTCTTTCTCACACTCTTCTCCCCTTCTGGTACTCTGTGTTTGTTGGTGTGCTTAATGGTGTCCCACGTTTCTCTGAGGTTCTGTTTATTTTTCTTCAATCTTTTTCTCTGTTTTTAATTTGCATAATTTTTGTTGATCTATTGTCAAATATACATAGTCTTTCTTCTCAGATTTTATATATACTATTGTTCCCCTCTAGTGAATTTTAAAATTTTCAGTACATGTATTTATTTTATTTAAAAATATTATTTATTTTTTTCAATCACAGTTTACATTCAATACTATTATATATTATTTTCAGGTGTACTGCATAGTGATTACACAATCATACACTTTACAAAGTGTTGCCCCTGATATTTTCAGTAACCACCTGGCACCAGACATGGCTATTCCAATCTTATTGACTACATGTCCTGTGCTGTACTTTACATCCCCGCAACTATCTGTAACTACCAATCTGTACTTCTCAGTCCTTTCACCTTTTTCACCCAGTTTTCCACCCCCCTTCCACTATGGGAACCATCAGCCTGTCCTCTGCATCTGTGAGTCTGCTTCTGTTGTTTGTTCATTTACATTGCTCTTTAGATTCCACATGTAAGTGAAATCATGTGGCTCGTCTCTTAATCTGAGTGATTTATTTCACTTGGAATAATTTCCTCTAGGTCCATTCATGCTGTTGCAAATGGTAAGATTTCATTCTTTTTTATGGCCGAGTAACATTCCATTTGTATCTATGTACCACTACTTTTTTTGGTCCACTCTCCTAGTGATGGGCACTTGGGTTGCTTCCATATCTTGGCTATTGTAAACAGCGCTGCAATGAGCGTAGGGGTGCATATATTCTTTTGAATTAGTGTTTTGGGTTTCTTAGGATATGTATCCAGAAGTGGAATCCCTGGGTCACAAGGCAGCTCCATTTTTAAATTTTTGAGGACCCTCCATCCTGCTCTCCACAGTGGCTGCGCCAGTCCGCATTCCCACCACCAGTGCAGGAGGGCTCCCTTTTCTCCACGTCCTCACCAACACTTGTCACTTGTTGATTTATTGATGACAGCCATTCTGACAAGTTTGAGGTGATAACTCATTGTGGTTTTAATTTGTCAGTGTATATTTCAACTCCTGAATTTCTAGTTGTTTTTTTTATGAGGTTTTAAGATTTTATTTAAGTTTTATTTTAAGTGATTTTAATGACAGCATTTGAAAGGGATGATCTAGCCCTGGCTGATATGACTCAGTGGGTAGAACTACGACCTGTGAACTGAAAGGTCATTGGCTTGATTTCCAGTCAGGGCACATGCCTCTGTTGGGGGCTGGGTCCCTGTTTGAGGGTGTGTGGGGGGCAACTGATCAATGTTTCTCTCCCTCTCTTTTCCTCTCTCTAAAAAAGCAGTAAATTTTAGCATTTCATCCCAACCCCTGTGGTGTCCAGCCCTTGGATTTCGGACCCTGGCCCCAGGCCCTGCATCCTGTTCCCTTCATTGAGAAGGCAAATGGCAAGCAGTGAAGAGGGTAGGAGGTCCTTTGTGCCAACTGGAAGGGCCGCTTCCCGTGGCTGCAAGTGCTAGTCCCTGCTGGGTCGTAGGTGGAACCGGTACTGGCTCCCTCTGCCCAGCCTGGAGTTGCCTGTGGAGAGCCATGAAGCCACTTGCCACCGTTACAGTACAGTCACCGCTCTGGACCTAGGAGCTTGGGGCTGCGACTTTACCCAATGTAAACTGGAGTCCAAAGTACTGTAATCTAAGATTTTTTCAATTTTCAATTTGTAATGTATCCTGAAGTAAGATTAGACATAAGGTCACAGACACACTGACGACAGGGTTGAAAGAAAAGGATGGTGCAATGGAAAAAGATTGCAAACACACCACTGCTTTAAACCCATTTTTAGCACATCTTCCGTTTTCAGTTTGTTGAGAACCTCAGAAAATGGAAGTAGCCTAAGGTTTCCTTAGGTCTTTATAGGTCCTACTCTGTCTTCCATTTGCTTGTATACTCAAAGGCTAACTCTTGGGGTGGAAAAGACTAGAACCAGCAGATGGATCCCCTATCAGAGGACGAGCTTTATTCCCCCTGCCACCTGGAAGGAGAAAAAAAGAGTCAGCTTGGTGTTTTCATGAGCCCAGTGTTCTCCAACTGTCAGCCCCACAATTGTGTCAGGGAATTTTGCTTTTCTGTTCACCTGGAGAAATGGGTATTTAACGTACAGTAATATTCTGGATGGCACACGTTCCAAACAGTGTGCTTAAAATGTAGTGACAGCCCTGTTGGTGTGGCTGAGTGGATTGGGTGTCATCCCACAAGAGGAGGGGCCGCCAGTTTGGTTCCCTGTAGCGGCACATGCCTTGGTTGCAGGTGGGGTCCTGCACATGGATGTTTCTCTCCCTCTCTTCCTCCTCCCCACTCTCTCTAAAAATAAATAAATAAAACCTTTTTAAAAAATGCAGTTACAGCCCTGGCTGGTGTGGCTCCGTGAAAAAAAAAAAAGAAATAAAATAAATTTTTAAAAAAGGAAGGGATGACCTAATTCCACACAAAGGAAGACTCTGCAATATAGCCATTAAACTGCTAAAAAATAGAGTGGTGAGAATACAACAGAAGTCTAATTTAGGTTCTTAGTGTTGTCACCATGTGATTACAGTCACAGGGACTCTTCCCAGCTTGCAGCTGGGGCCCTTAGAAGTTATTCCATATTCTGGTACAAGGGCAAAAAAACAAAACATGAGAGGGGATAAGTCTTGAATTATTGGCTTCATCACATCCACCTTCTCCACCCCAAATGGCACAAAAGAAACAACTACCACAGCCAGCAGACTACATTTGGCGTAAAAGAGGTGACGGACAGGATGGAAACAGGTCATGATGATCTGTCTAAAAGAGTCCCTTTAGATAATTTGTACACCTCCGTCAAACAGTGAGCCTCTCTCAGTTAGGGCAGGAAATCAAGGTTCAATTCTCGGGAAGTTGCAATTTCAGACATTTAAGTAATACAAATTTACCTAGTACTTACAAATCATAAGCCTCCACTTGCAGTCATTTCTAGATAAAAAAGAAACCTGACAACGCTAGAGGGGCTGCCAAGTTCCCCTGAGTCTACAGCTGAAAGGACCTTTTTTGGAATCGGGTTTCTTCTATACCTCTGAAAGGGTAACACCTTAAAGCTGAATCACCTTCAAACCTGGAGGTCTAACGTGATATTAGCATTACTTGCATCCCAGATGTATAACATTAAAAGGTATGCTAAATTCTGAAGGTAGCTATGCTGCAAAATAGTTTAAAATTAAACAATTGTACCCTGGCTGGTGTGGCTCAGTTGGTTGGGTGTCACCTCTCAAAGCGTAAGGCTGTGGGTTCAATTCTGGTCAGGGCACATGCCTAGGTTGTGGGTTCCTTCCAGTTGGGGGAGCTGTACAGAGGCAACCAATCCATGTTTCCTTCTCACATCCATGTTTTTCTTCTCTCTCTCCCTTCTTTGCCCTCTCTCTAAAATTAAAAAACACACACACACACAAAAAAACCCAAACCAAAACAATTGGACAGCCTTCTTCTATGCTTGAAATTCCAGTTCTAGATCAAGCTTGTGGCCACCAGCGTTGACACTCTTGCCACGCAGAGCTGACAGCGTCAGGTTGCTCCCTGGCTTTAGCGTCTGCATGTGCCCTAAACCGGTCAGGCTGGAGTCCTTCACTGTAGCGGAGACGCAGGCGTCAGGCGAGATCTGATGCTTAGCTGATATCTGAAGGTAGTGCTATTATTTCCTACTGTCCAGGCGAGATGACCGGTGGTCTCCAACTTCTCGTTCACCTTCTGTTATATGGAGCCACCAAGCTCTGTCCTGTCGTTTACATTAGCGTGAAGCTGGAATTCATGTCTTGTAGCCAACTGCAAAGTTGTTCTGTGTCACCTGAGACTTCGCAGTCTCAGAACTCATCTGTTGGCCAGCCAGCCAGCTCTCCTAATCCAGCACCCAGTGCCCCTAATGGAAGGTCTGGCGAGGTCGAAATCCACCTCGCAGCCCAGGTTCATGTGCTCCCGCTCGTACCAGGTATGGATTTTAGAGTGTCCCTCCTCCCCCCAGTGTTGGGTGATAGGGATGAATCTAAGGTCCGCTGCAGTCCACCTGCAAGCCAATCTTGCACAGTGACCTCCCTGCCTAGCCTGTTGTCAGTGTTCCATTTTTCCGTAAACGTCAGACCGTAGCCAATCAATCTGGACTTGGTTTCCAGACTGCCCTTCACTTGGTGGTTTCAGTGCTGGCTGAACCTGAGCTTGTAAATTTCAGTGTATTCTCAGATTTTGTTTTCAGATCGAGTTTTATTAAGCCAAACCCACAGCCTTGGCGAAGACGTCCCTGGCAGATATGCCAAGATCAACACACGTGGGAGGCACATGCTCAGAGGAGGGGGGCAGCACAGCTCCCCAGCGGCTATGGTGGGAGCTGTAGTGCTCGAGCTGGTTTTTTAAAAATAATTTTTACCTCTTCAGTGATATTCTTTATCTGATGGGTCACCGACATCATACTTTCTTTGCTCTTTAGTCATTGTTTCCTTCGGTTCTGTGAATGTGTATACAATAACTAGAGTCTTTTTGGGATGTATCTTACATTTGATTGCTTTCACACTTTCTGTTGCCTACTTTTTACCATTGCATGGCTTATACTTTTCTGTTTCTTTGCATGCCTTGTAATTCTTTTTGTTGGAAACTGACTATTTTAGATAAT
Organism: Mormoops blainvillei; assembly: GCA_004026545.1. Lineage (NCBI taxonomy): Eukaryota > Metazoa > Chordata > Mammalia > Chiroptera > Mormoopidae > Mormoops > Mormoops blainvillei. The sequence continues at coordinate 25,715 of PVJD01013541.1, forward strand.
TTATAATAGCAACTGTTAGGTTATTTTTGTGTGTCAACTTGACTACGTCATTGGGTGTCCAGATATTTGGTCAAAAATTATATTGTGGGTGTTTCTGTTGAGGGTGTTTTATTTGAAATTAATATCTGTGCTGACGGACTGACTAAGGCAGATTGCCCTCCCCTAATATGCTTCGACCTCACCCAGAAAGTCGAAGGCCTGGGTAGGACAAAAAGGCTAACTCTCTTGGAGGCAAGAGAGATTTCGTCCAACCTGGCTTCGTTTAAACTGGGACCTCAGCCTTTTTTCTGCCTTCATACTCAAACCAAAAAACATGAACTCTCCCTGGATGTCAAACCTACCAGCCTTTGGGTGAGAATTACACCATTAACTCTCTTGGTTCTTAGGCCTTTGGGCTTGAACTGGGAGTAAACCATCCGCTCTCCTGGGTCTCTAGCTTGCTGACTCTTCCTTCAGATCTTGGAACTTGTCCATCTTTGTAGCTGTGTAAGCCAATTTCTTTCCTTCCTTCCTTCCTTCCTTCCTTCCTTCCTTCCTTCCTTCCTTCCTTCCTTCCTTCCTTCCTCTCTTCTTATCCATCTTCATAATTGTGTGAACCAATTTCTGATAATAAACCTGCCCATCTAATATAATCAGTCAGTCTATCTATTTACCTACCTGCCTGCCTACCTGCGTCTTATTGGCTCACTGTCCCTGGAGAGCTCTAGCACAGCAACTCTGAGTGCTGGGCTCCTCGGCTCTCCACGCCTTAGTGCTGTTTGCCTGCTTGTTTGTTCAGTGATTGGCTGGGTTATTTTAGAGAAGTTTACTTTCCACCCACCTCCCCTTCCCCCATTAGTGTTAAGCCTCTGACGTTGCTCTTGAAGGAAGTGCAGTTTTGGGTAAGTCCACGGTCATCCCAGGATGACAGTAATTTTGGCAGGACTCTCTTCCTCTCTTTTCCTTAAGGTGCCCAGCTTTTAAACTCTTCTAATTTCTAGCTGATTGTTCTATTACTTTCAACAATGCCTTGGAGCATAAATTGCTCCATAAAGTAATTCAATGCAACTCTGCCTCCTTTGAAAGAACAGTTTCTGAGGTCAGTATTTGATATTTGTTCTGACTCCAGAAGGTCTCTGCTCCTCCTAGCTGTCTTATTCCTTGGCTTTTTCCTGCATACTAGCTGACCTACAATTTATTCTGTATCCAGACTCTTTTCACTACAATCACTGCAGTCCTGGTGAGAGCACCCTTGGGCCTCAACTTCTCCAGAATTTGTTGTAAACAAAGTCAGTCACTTTGGGAAAAGATTAGGAGCTACCTTCTCCCCACCTCTCCTAATTCCTAGCTGCTTTTCCTCCCATGCAAAATTTCTAAACCAGACTCTGGAACTGTGAAAGATTGGAACAATGTTAAGGTTTTCTCTCAGTGACATTCCCTCTCTAGGGTACGAGGGCTCGGTGCCGGGGAACAGTGGCAACCTCCGGACCTCTTGGTTTGTTTATCCTGGTGTGGGATTACTAACTCTCAGGCTGGGGCAAGGGTGCGCAGGGCATTAGTGTTCTCAGTGTGCCGCACCCGAGCTGGAGCCTCCCCTCCTTGAGCCCCAACTTCTTCCCTGTGTTACCTGGTAGGCAACAGGTAGCTGGGGGCAGAACGAGAAATGCCGATGTCCTGCTTCTTTCTCCCTTTTGGAAGAAACCTCTCCCTGGAAGCCGGGGGCTTGGGGAGGGAAACCGGTGCTCTTGGTTGCTGCAGGCTGGAGGGGAATCTATATCTCGCTGAGCTGGGAGAGGGGCTCAAGGGAAGGAATGATTTTCACTCAAATACCCAGATTTTCACTTTTCTCGGAGAATTTTTTGTAGACTTTTAAAACAAGATTTTATTTATTTATTTTTAGAGAAAAGGAAAGGGAGCGAGAAAGAGAGGGAGAGAAACTGTTGTGACATGGATTGGTTGCTTCTCCTACACTCTCGGACCGGAGACCGAACCAGCAACCCAGGCACACATCCTGATCAGGAATTGAACCAGCAACCTTTTGCTTTGTGGGATGATGCCTAGCAAACAACCATACCAGTCAGGGATGTTTTTTAAAAGTAGATTTTTAAAATTTACTGTTTGCCTTAGGGACTATTTCCAGTGGCTTGAAATGGTTGTTTTAAAATGCCTAGCTGGTGCGGCTCAGAGGATTGAGCGCCGGCCTGTGAACCAAAATGTCACGTGTCCTATTCCCCGTCAGAGCACATGCCTGGGTTGCCGGCCAGGTCCCCAGTTTGGGGTGTGTGAGAGGCAACCAATGGATGTATCTCTCACACACTGGTGTTTATTTCCCTCTCTTTCTCCCTCCCGTCTCATCTCTCTAAAATAAATAAACAAATTTTAAAAAAACCTAAGAAAAAAGAATTAAAATAATTTTCATGGCTTTCGCTGGGGATGTGGGTCAGTGGGACTCCTCACTGTGCATGAAAAGAGGCCACATACTAAACCTGACAAGCTCAGGGGGCCTGTGTGGCGGCCTTACAAACTCAGAGACCTAAAGTAACCACACAGGATGGTCTGAAATTAGAAACTTTCTAACTAAAAACATGTCATGGCAGGTAGTCATGTTGTCACAGGTGGCCACAGGTAACCAGGTTCTTGGTGATTGCGGACAAAGAATTGAACCGAACACACAGAGAGTTTATAGCAGAAAGAGGGAGAGCAGATTTATTAAGCGATAGTACACTTCACAGAACAGGGAGTGGGTCAGCTCCTAGCAGATACTGACCTCAGGGGCTGGAGGGCTTCTACACTTATAGGGCGGATATTTCCTGGCTAGTTTTGGTGGGCTTTTATTGCACATGTACAAGTAGTTATATTACTTTAAAGCTACTGTGCATGTGGTCGCCCACGATTTTCTGTGATCGGCCCCTGGGGAAGGGGGTCCCACAGTGCTAATTTATTATAACACTATTATAACGAAGCAGAGGTCATGTAGCAACTTCTGTGCAGGTGCAGTCATGACTCCTGTAGTAACGTCTTTAGCCCTGGGGCACCTCTGAAGTTTCCTCCTTCCTGGCTGTGTCCTGCCTCAGTGTCCTAGGCCAGTATTTTTCCCTAACACAGGTCAGTCTTTTCTTAACTGAGCCTGTCTGTTATCTTTTTAAATCTGAGATAACATACCTTTGGAATGTCAGGTTTCCTTTCTCCAGACCCCTCAAAGCGCCAGCATCGCAGGCGTCACACCAAGGGGAGACCACGAATCCCTTCATTGTTATCATCATCACGTTAATCATTGACTATTAACTATCCTGCGCCCGCCTGTGTAAAACGAGCGCGTGTCTCCCCAATCCTAGAGGCTCCCCTGCCTCCCTAATTTGTCACCAACGGATTTCATGTAACCCCCTTATGCCTCCTCTTTTGACGGTAATGTATAAAATAAGGTGCAAAACTATCATTTTCCAGAGCATTTTCTTAATCCATTGAGGTTTTGTTTCCCAGCAATTGTTGTCAGTTTGGCTCAAATAAACTCATAAAAATTCTTACAGGTTTGGACTTTTTTATGTTGACATCACCCTTGTCATGTTCTAAGTTGATCCTCTGCATAGAAAAATTTTATGGTATGGTAGTTGCATTTCAATGAAGCTGTTTTTAAAAAGCAAGAGAAACTGTCATGTTGTTGTATTAAGATTGAGGGGTTGGAGTCATTGGCTCTGGCCCTGGTCACCTCTCCCATTTCTCTAGCCCTTGAATTTAATTAAATAATAAAAGTCATATTTTAAAAAACATTTCAAGCCAAAATCACCTACAAATTACGAACTTATTTCTTGGGCACCTATGTGCAAATCGTCTATTAGCTGTTGTACTGCGTAAGAGTCTCTTGGGATTCTATTGTCTTTAGCTTATCCTTAATTCGATAGGGTTCTTGCCACATTTCTATAAGGTTCTCTTTTTGGAATTCTCTGTGATAACGTTATAATCTGTTATTGTATTGCTCTACCATGACCTGTTTCAAGTTAGCCTTTCTCCCGTGGGTGAACCTTTCTACTGTTTCTAATTTTTAGCTATGATCATCTTTGTTCAAATCCGTTCTCCTCTTTTGAATCATCTCCTTGAGGTGTATTCCCCAATGTGGAATTACTCAGGTTGAGAGTATGACCAATTTTATGATTTTTGACAGCTATTGCCAAATTCCTCTCTGGAAATATTATACAATACTTGTTTATAGTGCATTCCCAATGCAGAAATATATCTATTTTCTCACAATCCTGTTAACATTGAGTTTTGTATGTTTTACTTGTTCTTGCTAATTTAACAAATGTGCTGTGGGAATTGTATTTTGTATTTTTAAAAAAGGTTTTATTTATTCATTTCTAGAGAGAGGGGAGGGAGGAAGAGGAATATTGACGTATGATAGAAACATTGATCAGTTGCCTCTTGCACACCCCCAGCTGGGGACCTGGCCGGCAACCCAGGCCTATGCCCTGACCAGGAATCAAACTGGTGACCTTTCAGTTTGCAGACCTGTGCTCAACCCACTGAGCCACACCAGCCAGGGCTATTTTGTATTTTTTTAATTATTAATAATACTGCACATTTTGTCTAGTGCCTGTGTATTGTGAACATTCCTGTGTGTCTGAGAGTCCCATCTTTGTGACTGTGCAACTTTCAGCAAAACACTAGTCATCCTCCCTCCCTGTGATTCAGTTTTTCAAACTGTGAATTAGAAAAGTTGAATTAGATCAGTGTTGACTTTGCTGAGTAGTAGAACTCTTTTTTTTTCCAAACATGATCCCTAATGTTGGAAAGAGGTAAAAGTGCTAATTTAATAATATATAGTTATTTTATAAGTTCAAAGTTGTAAGTGATTTATAAAATCAATAATTAGAATAATAAGACAGTCTAGATACAACCAAAAATTTGAAATTAGTCATAACAGGTAGCAGTTGAAGTCTTTTTATCAGAATCATACTGTTTACTTATATTCTTTTAACTTTTTATTATGGTATAATTTCAGACTCACGGAAAAATTGATAGAACAGTGCAAAGAATTCCCATATACCTTTCATTCACATTTCTCAGATGTTAACAGTTTACTACTTTAGTTCTATCATTCACTCTATATTTGCATTATAGATATTATTTTTTGAATAATTTGAGATCAAGTTGCACACAAGATGTCAGTTTGCTACTTTACTCAAAATTCTTCAGTACAAATTTCTTTAAAATAAGAACATTTTCATATATAATTACAGTACAGTTATCAAAGTAAAAATTACATTGTCACGACAGTATTATCTAATCTATAGACCTTATTAGAATGTCACTAGTTGTCCCAATAACTTCCTTTATAACAAAAGAAAACTCTAGATCATCTGTTCCATTCAGTTGTCATATCTCTTAAGTTTCCTTAAGTCTGAAAGAATTTGTCAGCTTTTGTCTTTGAAGCCATGATATATTTAGAGTAGAGACCAGTTACTTTGTGGAGTGTCCCTCAGTTTGGGCTTGTCTCTGTTTCTCCACGATTAGATTCAAGCTTATGTATTTTGGGCAGTGATACCAGAGGCATCATATCAGGCTGTACGTGATACAGCCTGTCTCATTGCTAGTGATAAGAACTTGGACCACTTGGTTAAGGTGGTGCCCACTGGTTTTCTTTACTATGAAGTTACCATTTTTCTTTTTCTGATTAATGAGCATCCTGTGAGGGAATCTTTGAGATTCCCTGTTAGTAATCACCTTGCAGCCACTGGTCTTGGCATTCACTGATGACGCTTGCCGTGGTTATTACTCTGGTGGTGGCCAAATGGCGTTTTTCTAGTTTCATCACTCCCTTCACATTTATTGACATTCTACCTAATGGAAGAGCTGTTCTTCTTATTTATTTGTATCACCATAGATTCAAGAATTATTACTTTATTTAACGAGTTATAATCCATGACTATCATTATTTATTTATTTATTTATTTTTCTCCTTTCATCACAATTTGTTCTCCCTTTACCCTATTCTGCCACCCCACCCCCCATTGTCTGTGTCTGTGAGGGTTTTTTTTTTGCTTAATGCCTTCACTTACTTCACCCAGACCCCAAGCCCTCCTCCCCTCTGACAACCGTCCGTCTGTTCTCTGTCACTGTGAGCCTGTTTTTATTTTGTTTGTTAATCTTGTTCTTTAGATTCCACATATGAGTGGAATCATATGGTACTTATCTTTCTCTGACTGGCTTACTTTACTTAGCATAACACTTACCAGGTCCATTCACGCTGTGGCAAAGAGTAAGATTTCCTCCTTTTTTACGGCTGAGTAGCATTCTATTGCGGAAATGTACCACAGCTTTTTCATCCACTCATCTGCTGATGGACACTTGGGCTGCTTCCATATCTTGCTTATTGTAAATAACATTGCAATAAACACAGGGGTGCATATATTCTTTTAAATTAGTGTTTCGGGTTTCTTCAAATATATTCCCAGAATTGGGATCCCTGGGACATAATGCAGTTTCATTTTTAATTTTTTGAGGAAACTCCATACTGCTTTTCACAGTGCCTGTACCAGTTTGTGCTCCCACCAACAGTGCACAAGGGTTCCCTTTTCTCCACATCCTCGCCAGCACTTGTTGTTAGTTGATTTATTGATGACAGCCATTCTGACAGGTGTGAGATGATACTTCATTGTGTTTTAATTTGCATTTCTCTGATGACTAGTGATGTTGAGCATCTTTTCATATGTCTATTGGCCATCTGCATGTCCTCTTTGGAGAAGTGTCTATTCAGGTCTTCTGCACATTTTTTAATTGAAATTTTTTTTTCTGTTAAATTGTGTGAGTTTTTTCATAAGTTTTGGATGTTAACCCCTTATCAGATGTATCATTGGCGAATATGTTCTCTCATTCAGTGGCTGGTCTTCTCATTTTATTGATAGTTTCCTTTGCTGTGTATCATTATTTATTTTGATGTTCTTATTTGTCCCATATTTGACACTAGGAACCCCTTCCAGTTGGCTCCTATGTGTGTTTGACATGTCCCCATCCTTCTCTGAGCACTTCTTTACTTTCTTGCCCAGTCAGGATATTCAGGCTCATCTTGTGCTTTCCCTGGAGTCGGCCACTTTGCTGAGGAGCCCGAGTTCCATATAGTCGGGAGTGGTTTTTAAACACCAAGACCTGGGTGGGAGGTAGGGGAGGTGTTCTTATTGCTATTGCGGTGTCATCGCTTCTAGGCTCCTTCAGTGTGCAGATCTAGGACATGTATACATATACACATACATGCGTGTGTGTTGAAATGTGTGTGTATGTGTGCATGTGTATGCATTTGGTTTTTCTCTTTAGTGTGCATTTTGTCATTTTCTCCCTCTACATTGTGCTTATGTTATTCACTTGAAATACAATTTGGTTATTTGTTTCTGTTTGCATTTCATTTAGAGTTTTCTCCTCATCCTTACGGATTTTATTTTTTATATATGAAACATTAATATAGTTCCAAAGCTGGAACTCTAGAAAAAGATTTGGCCCTGGCTGGTGTGGCTCAGTGGACTGAGCACTGGCCTGTGAACCAAAGGGTCACTGGTTCAATTCCCAGTCAGGGCATATGCCTGGGTTGCAGGCCAGGTCCCCAGTGCGAGGCACGTGAGTGGCAACCACACATTGATGTTTCTCTCTTTCTCCCTCCCTTTCCCTCTGTTTAAAAATAAATAAATAAAATCTTTAAAGAAAAAAAGAAAAAGGTTTAAACATTAACTGTCTGCCCTCCCCACATTTCTCTGCCATTCTAATGGAATCTTTCTTTCCACTTTGA